>PYDT01001105.1:0-12984 GCA_004837865.1 Musa balbisiana | reverse complement strand
ATGCCCCTTTAACCAGTGTTTCCATTTATTCATTCCAGAATTAGTCATTTTCTATGCCCGTGATTTGGAATCAAATATTCCTCGTGTATACAATATACTTTATCTTGTCTGAATAAAAGGATAGGTCCCGTGATCGTGATATTGAAGTACAGATCTCAGGTGTGGTTGTTAAAATAAATTGGTTGTGACAATTTGTAAAATACATATGCTTGTGGGACAAGGAGATAAGTGTGATAAGTGTTTAAATCCTTCTAATATTAGGATTAGAAAAGGACTGTTTTATAGTCGAAATAAAGTTCATTGGTAATTGATCTGTTCATCATTCCTTTTGTTTTCTTTTGTTCAAATTTCCCGTTGTAAATGGGATTCATTGATAATTGTTTTTTTAAAGGGTGTGCATAACCTTAGAAATGGTAACCATACATGCAGATATCTATGTATATTTTTTCAATGAAGATTCATAAAAATATGTGCATTTGCGTATTAAGCGGGGTATTGTTTCTTTTGAAGTATCTGCCAAATATGTTTTGTAATCCGGTTTTATCATGATAGGCTGGAACTATTTCTTCTTGTCTTTGTGATCATTCTATTTGATTCCTTATTGTGAGTGTCTTATCAGCAGGGAGTTTCCTCAATTCTATAACTATTTCGTGATGTATGTGAGCCCGCTTAGCCAGAGGTTAAGCATCGCATTTTATGCGATGGTCATCGGTTCGACCTCGATAGCCGGCTTTTCTCTATCGATTTTTCCGTGAATTGATAATCTCTTCCTCCTTTTCCCAGTGGTATGTCGTGGTAAACTGCAAACCATGACCAAAATGTATTGGAACAATTAGATCTCTCTCTACCGAAACAAATCATAAAACGGAGATGCAAACTTCCTATATATACAAAAAATCCGGATATTGATACAATTTATTTTATTTACTTTGTAGTATTCGGTAAAATTTAGATTTGATTTGTTATCCCTTAGTTCAGTCTTAATTTATAGTTCAAGTTTTCATTTTTTTATTCTGAAAAAATGAAATTTCAATAAAATCAATAAAATAAAAAGGATCTATGTCTCGTTCCGAGGACCCGTTTTTTCAAAAAATACGCCGTTGGGGCTTTACCAGGGACTAACTAGTAAAAGACCTAGATCGGAAGGGATCTTAAAAACCAATTTGCGTTCTGGGGAAAAGATCGAAGTATGTATTCGTCTAGAAGAAAACACAGAAATTGCGGTTTCATATGGTCGACAGAGCGAAATTACTTAGATATGTGATATCGCTGGAAAAGCCAAAGGGTCACAGGTAAGTTTTACTACAATTACTTGAGATGAGTTTGGATAACATCCTTTTCGATTGGGTATGGCTCGACCATTCCGGAGCCAGGCAATTAGTTAACCATAGACATATTTTAGTAATGGCGTATAGTGGATATACCAAGTTATCGTTGTAAACCCAGAGATATTATTATACGAAGGATAAACAAGTCGAAAGCTCTGATTCAAAATTATATGCTTGATCCCCCCCGAGGAATTGCCAAAAATTGACTTTTGACTCATTCCAATATACAGGAGTAGTAAATCAAATAATAGATAGTAAATGATCGATTTGAAAATAAATGAGTTGTTAGTCGTAGGAATAGTATTCCGTCAGGGACTTGAACATAACACGAAAATAACAAAGAAAGGTTCAGAGAATTTTGTCTCTTTTCGCCGAAATAAAAATAAAAGATCTAAGGCCTTGATCGCATTTTTCTCATTCAAGTTCACAAAGGATCAGCGTTAAGATTTTTGTGCTCTTTCTTTTTCGATATTTGTATTTGACGTACCACAGTAGGTAATTAGAAATAGAGAATCTATCAAAAAAAAGGGCAGGGCTCTGTTGGGATGATGGTTCAATTGTTATTTGATTTGATTATATTGTGTTCAGAACGTTGGTGAATTAAGAGAAACGGCAAAAGAGAGGGATTCGAACCCTCGTAAACAAAAGCCTACATGCAGTTCCAATGCTAAGCCTGGAACACTCGGCCTCTTCTACATCATCTTATTAGTGAACAGAAAACCGAGTAGACGGGAATAGCGAGTCATGTCATATTATTCCAGTAGGTACGAATGATGAATGGTTCCAGGAGGAATAATTCCTTTCAAATAAAATTTCCTATTTCCACAAACAAGTCTCTCTCAGCTACCCCATAGCTCTAGTACAATTATGAATCGTCCCCATGGATTTTCTATTTCATTGTATGAATGGCGTTACAATGTGATGCAAACAAAAAACAAAATGGATGATACCTTACGCGACTCTATTTTTTGTAAGTGCGTAGTGCATTCTTTTTCCTCTTGGATATCAACCAAATCAAAACTCTCTCGAGTATCAGAATCCACAATAAAAATAAGTCTTTGTATTCAAATTAGATGAAATAGAATAGTTCCTTTCATTGGTTATACTACGAAATTGAAATGAAATCCTCCAATATTCCTATCTCTCCTTGTCCAATCCAAACAAAAAGGGACAATTGAACAAAAGGACAAATCTTTTTGTTAGATTAGTCTGTTTTTATGTTTATTTCGTACTGTAACATAATCCTTTAGTTTGCCGAGATCATTTCACCCCTCGGGGTAATGAAAAGAATTATAGAATGAGAATGGATTGTTAATTATGCCTAGATCGCGGATAATGCAAATTTTATTGATAAGACCTCTCAATGGTAGCCAAATCTTATACGAATAATTACGACACTTACGGAGGGAAAAAAAAAAGGCATTTACCTATTACAGAGATGGTGCGATTGATTCTTTTTCTTGTTTTTTTTTTTCGTCTAGTCGCCTCAGATTACGAGAACGAAAAAGGGAAGTTCGGGATAGAAAGAACCAAATTTTTGAAATAAACTCACTCGTGGTGAATGTGAAGTTTGGAGGATCGTAGAAACAATTCCTTCTGTCGTGTATCCTCGATTGATGAAGCCTCAGATGCTCAATTGTCGATTTTAGTATGAGCGAAAGGTTACACCTATAGGTTCCGTATTGCGGGCAATTCCTACTCACTAGTACCAATAGGCGGCATGGGGGGAAGAAGCACTACACTAGAACAACAACACAAAAACTTTGTTTAAATACCCTTTTCCTTATCGGTTCGCGGGCTAACAAGAATGGGATGGGACAAACAAAACATCCATCTCGTTCGTACTTTGGGTACCCGTATAACCACTCAAAGATCGTTGAAGTGGACTAATTCATGGAAATAGAGGCGTGAGACAAAGAATTGTGGAGTCCATTTCCATCTAGCCTAATACGGATTGGTGTTGTTTAAGAAAAAAAACTTCTTGCGGGAAGGCTGGCTAGAAATGTCTTGTTTAACCAAATACCAGCTCCTGTCAGTTCATAATGCGAATAGTGAAAATTTTAATTCCATGGATTATTTCCTTTAGTACTATGCACAGAAGGGAGGAGCCGTATGAAATGGAAAAATCTCACGTCGGTTCTGGAACGGAGATTCTTTGGAAATAGAATGAACAACGACCCGTAACGGATGTTGGCTCAATCCGAGGGAAATTATGCGGAAAAAAGCTTTACAGGAATTATTATGAAGTACGCGACCAGAAATTGATCCCTATGGATCGAGTTATATACTTCTATAACATCGCCTTATACAAACACAAGCAACGGAGAGCATACAAAGGCTTTGATATTATTTCCGGGCACTAGAACGAAACCATTCTTACCACAAGCTTTTAATAATCCCCTATGGCCGTGATCTGTCATTACGTGCGACTATCTCCACTATAGAAAGAAGGAAAAAAAAAAGATCAATCGACTAGTAAAGACTAGAAAAAAAAGGCTTTCTACATATGAATCGTTCCCTAAAAGCACCGATTGTTTATCAGCTGTAGCAAATAAAGAGACTTCACGAGAACAAATAGGAAGAACTAGATACAGCAGAATTATACTATACATTATGGATATAAAGGATTGAATGGATAGAGGGAGAGAGAAAGCACCGTAAAGATACAATTAACAAACGATTGGGGTCGATAGAGTTAAGAATGCTTTGCATACTGATTGCCATATACGGGATAAAAGTTAGGAATCAACTTATGTAATAGAGTCGATCCACTAAAGTATGAGCAGCGGTGTTTGTAGCATCAGATCCCAAAGATTAGTAAGTTCTTTTTTCTTATCTTATGGAGGAAGTCTTTTTCAAAGATTCTATATCTATATAAATTCATATATGAAACCGAGATAGTTACCTTTCAAAAATTCTAACACTATATAAACACTATCTATAGGATATAGGGGCGATCTATGCTTCATTCTTATGAAGGTGGGAGAAAAGACAAAACTTGGGATGATCAAAAAAATTAGAGTTAAACTTCTGAAGTAACTTCTTCTGGCTACACCCAACAAAAATGGGAAAAAGGGAGACATTTATGACAAATCTAATCAGTTAGCATTAGGGTAGATTTAGAATGGGGCGCAAGTAAAAAAGAATCGATTGCCGGCCGTATGAGGTGGAACTCTCAAGTACGGTCTAGGGAAGGAACACCTATTCGACGCTTGGAGAGAACAGGCCATTCTACAGGGTGATTATGAAATTGCGGAGGCTTGGTTCGACAGCGCTGAGTATTGGAAACAAGCTATAGCGCTAGTCCAGGTAATATATTGAAGCACATAATTGGTGAAGATCACGAGGCGTTTCGACATAAAACACTCTCTTTTTTTACTCATTAAACAATTAGTTGTTGGATCAATCAATCACAATAAATAGCTCGTCCCATGAAAAGATCAATCAAGAATTTATTATATCCCTTCCTTCTAAATCATTGTATGGTATCTCGTAGGTAAATGATCCGAATACAATATGAGAATAAACTAAAAAGCTAATAAACAGGTACCTTCGAATGACTAAAATACAGATAGATATAGGAATGGATCTTATTAACTTCTAATGAAGGTTTGTGATTTATTTAGAGTAAAGTAAATTAAGATACTTCCAGGAAGTAGATCATTGGGTATCCTATACATTCAGATATAAGTACATAGTTTGCACAAAAAAATAGTTTTTTAGGCATGTGGAAAGGACTTCAAGCGAGAAGGGGTCGTTGGGCACCTAATCGTTATGTCATAATAGATCCGAAACTGACCTCGGATTGATTCAATCCATAATTGTCTAGTGAATAACTATATTGCTCTAGGATAACTAAATAAAATAGATGGATGGGAGATAGGAAAGAAAGGGAATACTAATCATAACATAAATAAAATAGCTAATTCTTTCAGAGGTCACTACAAAAACTGTGGCGGGTCTCTTGGTATGTGTTGTCCGGAAAGAGGAGGCATCTTACGGATTAGTCGTCGCCGGAACCAGACGTGAAAATTGTTGTAGATAGGGAATCCCATAAAAACGTTCTTTCGAGGAATGGGCCCGACCCCGGCCATTTCTCAAGAACAATTAGCTTAAGGGCCCTGATACGACCACTTGGATCGGAACCTACATGCTGATGCTCTACTTTCGATAGGCATACCAGTGATTGGAGGAGTGATCTCTGAAAAGTATTTAGTGCTCATTTTGGTCAACTCTCCATATTTCTTTGGCTGAGTGGGCATGTACTCCAGGCGCCCGTTGTTCCAATTATGAAGCATGGCTAAGTGATCCTACTCAATTGCACCCCAGTGCCCCAGGTAGTTTGGCCAAAGCGGGCAAGGAAAATATTGAAATGGTGATGTGGGTGGCGGTTTCCGAGGATACAAGATACCTCCGGATTTTTTCGATTTGGCGAGATCTGGAATAACTAAGTGAAGTACAACTCATTGTACCGCAATTGGCGCATTGGTCTTTGCATCCGTTAATGCTTTTTGCGGTTGTCCATATCAAAGGCCGCCCCCGCCCCCAAAATGGCTGGGTTCCAAATGTAGAATCTATGGTAAATAACAACTTAGCGGGGTTGTTACTGGACGTGGGTCTCTTTCTTGGGCGGGACACCAAATACATGATCTTTACCGATAAAATTTCTCGACGCTGGAGTTGAATCCTAAAGAGATACAATCCTCATGAATTTACTTGACTATCGGGAACCGTTTGGCTCAAACTTTATCCCAGTTTTGCCGAGGGAGCAACCCCCTTTTTCCCGTGAATTGGTTCAAAATACGCGGAATTTCTTATTGCGTGGCAGGATGGATACAATAACAGTGTGGTCTATGGCTGAAAACCGATATTTGCACACACATCATTGAGTACTGGCTAAATTCTTTTCCTGATCGTCTGGGTTCCCATCTTTATGAGCAACCAACTGGGGCATTGGTCATGGCATTAAAGACATTTTAGAGGCTCATAAAGGCCATTTACAGGCCAGGGCCAGAACAGGACTCTATTGAAATCCTAACAACGTCGTGGCCCCTGCTCAATTAATCTCTTAACTGGCTATGTTAGGCTCTTTTAACCATTATTGTAGCCACAATATGTATTCCATGCCTCCCTACCATACCTAGCTATGGACTATGGTACACAACTTTCGTGGTTCACAAATCACATGGGCATCTGGTGGGTTTCCTAGTGGTGATGCTGCAACAGGCAGCAATTTTTATGGGAAGAGATTACGATCCAAACTACTCGAACAACGATCTATAGATCGTGTCCTTAGACACCGCCGAGCAATCATATCACATCTTCAACTGGGCATGTAGATTTCTGGGTTGCCACAGGGTATGGCTTGTATACATAATGATACCATGAGCGCTTTAGGGCGTCCACACGATAGTTTTCAGATACCGCTATACAATTACAACCCATAGCTTTGCTCAATGGGTACAAAACACCCATGCTTTAGCCAACACGGCATCATAACAGCTCATGGTGCAACAGCAAGTACCAGCTTAACGTGGGAGGGTGGGAGTTGGTCGCAGTAGGCGGCAACAGTCGCCTTTGTCCTATTACATTAGGAACCGCAGAAGACGGACGTTCTTAGTCCATTTCAGAGTCATGCATTACGTCCACGGGAACCTGGTATGATATACGAAAGGGGTTCTATTTGCTCGCAGTTCCCGTTTGATACCTGATAAAGCAAATTGGTTTGTTTCCTTGTGCAGGGACTTGGAAGAGAGGGGGGACATGTCAAGTATCTGCTGGGTTCAGTCTCTTAGGTCTATTCTGGATGCTACAATGCGATTTCCGTAGGTTATTCCATTTCAGTTGGAAAATGAAGGTCGGATGTTGGGGGTACTATAAGTGATCACAGGGGTAGGTAACTCATATTACAGGTCAGGAAACTGTGCGCAGAGTCCATACATTAAGGGGTGGCTTCGGAGATTTCTATGGGCCACAGGATCTAGGAATTCAGTCTATGGTCTTCATTACGCATATGGTCTCTTTTCTTAGGTGCTCATTTGTCTGGCTTCAGTTTAAATGTTTCTATTCAGTGGCAGTGGTTATTGCAACAACGAAAAGAACTAATTGAATCCAATCGTTGGGATCATAACAAATTAAAAGTTGCTTCATGCTACTCAGCTAGAGCCTTGAGCATTGTACAAGGACGTCGTGCTGTAGGAGTTAACCCATTACATTCTGGTGAATGCCACAACATTGGGCATTCTCTTGCAAAGAATTATTGCGTGGATAATGGCTAGGAGGATTTGAAAGGATTATGGCATATTAAGATTTCCGGGTTTAGCAAGTTAGCTCAGGAACCAAACTACTGTTGTATTTGGTTTGTATTGCTACCGCACGGACTTCGAGAGTCATGATGATATTACTGAGGACCGTCTTAGGCGAAAATTTTTGATTCTCCTTTGGGCCAATTAGCAATAATCTTCTGTGGGACGTCGGAAGGACATCTCTTTCATGTAGCTTGGCAAGGAAAAGTTGGAGTTTCATGGTACAAGACCCTTACATGGAGACCTATTCTCATGAATTTGGGATCCTAATTTTGTCACCAGACTGTAGAAGCCTTTACCGAGGAGGGTGCTACCGGTCAGTGAATAGGCGCTATTCCGGTGTTCTCAGTGGGGTTACAATCGGATTACGCACTAATGAAGATCTTTATACTGGAGCCTTGTCTATTATTCTTTCTGTATATCTTAATAGCGGGTTGGTTACACTTACAACCAAAATGGAAAACAAGCGTTTCGTGGTTCAAAAATGCAGCCGACGCGTCTAAATATCATTTGTCAGACTTTTCGGATGTTGAGGTCTTTGGCTTTGGACAGGACATTGTTTCATGTCGCTATTCCAGACAGGGGACATACGTCAGATGGAATAAGTTTTTAGAGTAGTAACCTATCCTAAAGGGTTGGGACCACTTTTTACGGGTCAGGGACGCTTTATGCCAAAACCATGATTCGAGGTAGCCATTATTTGGTACTTCAAAGGAAAAGGAAAGGCATTCTAACCCTTCTCGGTGGATTTCCTCAACAAACGCAAAGTTTATGGCTGACCGATATTTGCTCATCATCATTTAGCTATTGCATTATGTCTGATCGCTGGCTATGTATAGAACTAATTCGGGATTGGGAACAGTACAAAGATCTTTTAGGAAACACATATCCTCCAGGGGGTCGATTAGGGCGTGGGCATAAGGGCTTTATGACACAATCAATTAATTCGCTCATTTTCAATTAGGTCTGCTCTAGCCTATTTAGGGGTTTATTAAAGATCCCTTTAGTAGCTCAACACATGTACTCTTACCGGCTTATGCATTAATAGAACAAGACTTACTATCAAGCGCGTTATATACTCATCACCAATACATCGCAGGGTTATCATGACAAGAGCCTTTGCTCATGGAGCTAGATTCTTCATAGAGATTACATCCAGACAGAATGAGGATAAGTATTGGCAAGAATGTTAGACCACAAGAAGCTATCAATATTACTTTAAGTTGGGCAGGGCCTGTTTCTTGGAGTTCCATACCTTGGCCTTTAGGTTCCAACGATGGTTATTCGCTTTGGTACTCCGGAAAAACAATCTTGATGAACCATATTTGGCCCAATGGATACAATCCGCTATGGTAAACTTCAATGGGTTCGATGACTTTATCTTCACGAAAATGGCCCAGCATTCACTGCAGGTCGACACAATAGGGGTACCGGGCGGTTGAATGAGGTTAATGAGAATAGTAATTCACTCTTCCTTAAAACAGATATAGTCACTGGGGCGAATTCTTGGTTCATCATGCTAGGCTCTAGGTTTGCATAAACTACATTGATTTTAGTTAAAAGGTTGCTTAGCAGTGCAGCGTTGGTTCCAAGTGAATGCCAGATAAAAAGGGATTCGGTTAAGTTTTCCTTGCGACGGCCTAGGGACGCGGGCGGGTACTTGTGATATTTCTGCTTGGGAAGCATTTTATTTGGCAGTTTTCTGGATGTTAAATACCATTGGGTGGGTTACTTTTTATTGGCATTGAAACACACACCTTTATGGCAGGGTAAGTTTCACAATTTAATGAATATTCCACTTATGTCATGGAGGTTAAGAGAGGAATCTTGGTTAAAACTCTCACAACCGTATCAATGGATATAATCCTTTGGTATTGAATAGTTATCCGATGGGCGTTGGATGTTTTTTGGACATTTCTTGTTTGGGCTACTGGATTTATGTTTTTAATTTCTGGCCGATATTGGGCCAGGAATTGATTGAAACTTAGCATGGGCTCATGAACGCACACCTTTGGCTAATTTGATTCATGGAGAGATAAGCCAGTGGCTCGTTCCATTGTGCAAGCAAGATTGGTTGGATTAGCCCATTTTCGTAGGTTATATATTAACTTATGCAGCTTTCTGATGCCTATACATCAGGAAAATTTGGTTAATTTTAATTTTAGTTATTTATTATTTTTTTATGTACTGTATCAGCAACAATCTCATTTGTTTCGATGGAGAGGGAGGATATAACGTCCTTATATTTTACAGACAGGATCCGAAATATCATGATAATAATAGGAACTGAACATTATTTTTGGCAAAGAAAAAAGTTTGATTCAGAGGGGAGAAGAGACAACCATGCAAGCGAACAGCAAATATGGAGACATGAAAGTACATTTGATTGCGTCGATCCTCAAAAAAAAAAATAAGCAAAGTTCCATCATTGGAGTGAAAACAGGGAAATTCATTGGAAAATTGCAATCCCCACAACGTAATAGTGAACCTATACGTCTCCATCGACGTGTTTTTTGACTGGAAGACCTAGAGCTAACTATCGAGACTTTGGGCTATCCGGACACATACTTCGGAATGTTTCATGAATGTTGTTACAGGCGCATAAGATAAAGTTGGTAAAGAGAAAAAATATCCTTTCGTATTTGTATGAATAGATCGATCTATGATCATAAAGATAGCGGAGCCCTCTTACCATTATGTATAAATAGACTATTCTATTGTACGGATTGGTAGAGGGGAGTATACAATCTGTCTTCGTCCATAGGGTCCGGTTCTTCAGCGCGGAGTCGAGCAGTTTGGTAGTCGCCAAGGCTCAGAACCTTGAGGTCACGGTTCAAATCCTGTCTCGCACATTGTTTTGAAAAAAAAAAATATTCTTTTTAGTATTAGCCCATGGTAGTTCGAATTTCATTTTTTGATTTTATTCTCTTATCTTCTTACATAATAAATTACTTCACCGTGGGCGGATAGCGGGAATCGAACCCACATCTTCTCCCCTTGGCAAGAGAAATTTTACCATTGCCCATTCCGCATTTTCTGCGTTCCTGTACGCAGACATATGTCCAACATATATGAAATATTTCACTATACATCAGATATGCGTTGGATATAGTACAGGGCCAAATTTCAGATACAAGAATGAAATATAATTTTTTTTGGAAATCAGATGATCTTGATGGTCTCACAATCCGAATTATAATTTATTAGAAGTGAAGGTAGAAGGATGTAGAAGGAATGGCAGTTTGGATCGGGGAAAATAAAAAATACGTTCAAGAGATGAGAGAATTAAGGATAGCCACCAGAAAGACTAATCCAATCCATAATGATGTCGGAAAAAAAAACACACTATTTTTATTACTGACCAACATCAGAAGAAGCAAATACAACGGGTACACTAATCAGTAAGATGATGAAAGTCGCATTAATGCAAAAACAGGTAATTGGAAAGCAATAGTATGTTTGTATCTCCAAGCTACAACAAATGAAACTATACCATTTGATCCCTCGCGTAGTCAAATTGTAATAAAATGCATGCCTGTAGGGATTTGACCATGAATCAATTGATTCTTTAGAAGTTATTACCTTACCGCTTTATTTATTCGACATGAGTCGAGGGGAAGTTTTTAGTATTTACTTCACAAGCAGAAAATACTGGATCATTGCATATATCTATTATACAATTACAGATAGATAATCGAAAGATGGATTGGATCCTGGGATGTTTATAAGATAGTAGTGTATCACTCATATAGTCCTATCCATTGTAGGAATAAAATAGAAATTGTCTCGGGGAGAGAGGGCTGAGTGGTGATAGCTCCTGGTCTTGAAAACCGGTTAGTCTAAACAAAGAAATATCGAGGGTTCGAATCCCTCTCTCTCCTTTTTGCTTGTTGAAGAATTTGTTTTATTTATCAATTTGGCCCGTTATCTTTCATAAAAAGGGAATGGCCCGGATAGGTAGAAAGCCGAGCCAAGACACAGGACAAAAAAAATAGAATAGATATAAAAGGACAAAAGAAGAAAAAGAAGGAACAATCTAAAATAAGAGGGGTCATGGAAAGAAAGCGCTTCCAAAATCAGATCGATCCTTTTTCAAAGCTGCTGCAGCTGCACGGGCACTTCCCGCATGCCACAAATGCCCACAAAAAAAGAAGAATTTTTTTTTGTCCAGAACAAAATGGAGGTCGACCAACCAACTTCTAGGAGAGACATAATTGACGGCATGATCTCAGGTGAGCTACGCCACCCTGAATTTAAAGGAAACCTAAAGGAGCATGAGTCAGCATATTCTGCGAACGTCGTCTGCCAAGGTTGTATGTCTTTTTCAGCCTACTCAAGTCCCAACCATTGGGACCCCTTCGAGGTTCTAACCAGGGAGCACGAAGAGAATCCCAAAAAAACGCATAGTTCTCCTCCCAAAAATAATCTCTCCAGTGCGGGGAACGCATTAGATATTACCTAAACCAGAGGGCTTGGCGGATCCCAGTTAGCTCCAAGACGTTGGTTCTTGACTCGAAAGGTAAATGCTTGAGCGTGAGAAGCTTCTGGCCGGAGTACCGTTAAAACTAACTAGGAAATAAGCGGTATTATTAACCGACAGACAAAACAACAAGCATAAAACCAAAGACAGATAAAGCACCTAAATATAAGACAAGTAAGCCTATCAGACCATACAAATGCCCGGCGAGCCATGCAAAAAAGGTTTTTGGTTAAGATATGCCAAATTCCACCCAGTATTACAAATGGAACCTACCCCTACATCGTCCCCCCAAGCAAATTATATCTTTAAATCGTCTCCACACTAACAATCCCTCCTTCTCCCCCAAAAAGGAGATTTTAGTAAATAACAACATAACCCTTGGGCCGCAAGGGTCAGTTGGTAATCTTCCTTCTTACACTCCCCCCAGGGGGCCAGGTACTCATATATGCCCCCCACATCAACCGCCCTGGAGCCCTCGCAGCCCAGCCCCTAGCTGCCTAACCAAAATTACACTGCCAGCCTGAGTGCCGCTTACCCGCACACCTGGTAGTGCATTTTTTTCCTTTACATCCATAACGCAACAACGACGTGGCCCAGATTCTTCAAGAGTATCGGGTATGCCCGACGCAGTCATGATGTTGGTAAGAGATAACCACAACCCAAAAGCTGAGACAAAGGTATGGAAAAAGGATTGTCAATACAACTCTCCCCCCCGGACCTACCCCCACCTAGAGTAGCTAGTGTGCGGAAGTAAAATCAATCGTGTTCAATACTGCGATGGGTTTCTTGGTACGAAATGGAGCCACTTCAGAATGGTTCTTGCCACTGGCAGAAGTTTACCCCGGACTTTTAATCCCGGCAGAGGCTGTGA
>PYDT01000265.1:68745-93085 GCA_004837865.1 Musa balbisiana | reverse complement strand
TGAGTCGGAGCCTTCAACCAGTAAGCTCAAGCCTTAGAGCTAGTAGCTACAGAATGAGACCTAGCAGTCAAAGCCTTGACCTGTAGCTCTGGGGAGTCAAAGTAGTCGGACTCAGGCTCAAACCAGAAATGCAAAGAATTCAACCAGTACTAAGTAGGCTATCGACACTAAGAGGATTGTCCGGACTCAAAGTAGTAGGTCAAAGAATGGAGCTCAGAATTGCACTAGTGGATCTCAGGCTTGCTCTGCGGGGGAACAGAATGAAAGTAGTAGGTATCAGGCTCAAACCAGTAAATCAAAGAATGAAATCGGTGAGGGCAAGCCTGAAACAGTGATAACAAAGCCTGAAAGCCAGTACTCAGCCCTCCACTCCGCAGCTCTAGCCTTGGTGTTCGGGGTCAAAGCCTTAGATAGTCGGACCACAGAATGAGATCAGTACGGCTCAGCCTCTAGCTCAGTAGCCGCCAGAATGAGACCACTGACTGAGAGACCTTAAAAAGCTCTTCGGTAGTCAAGCCTTAGACCGGTGAGTGGAAGTCTTCAAGCGCGGAAGAGTGGCTTGTCTTGTCTCTTGCCCACCGATTCACAAAACCCCGGGAAAAAAGGCAGCGAAGTGATTTTGCCTAATAGAGCTCCGATTTTGGATGAGAATTTTACGTTTTCCCGTGTTTTTTGGTAGCATTGGGATTTTACCTAATAGATCACCCGAAAAGTCATTCAAAGTTCACGAAACCCGTGTTTTTTGATAGCAAATGTGGAGTGGCTTGCACTCCCTAGCAACAGAATTCCACTAATGAGTATCAGACTCCCGGGGCCAGTTGCAGCCTGCAGCTCAGGTACCTTAGACTCAAACCGGGCAGCTCTAGCCTTGAACTCACCAATTACAGAATGAAGCCGGGCAGTCAAAGAATAGAGCTTCAGTAACCTTAGCCTTCAACCAGCTCCTCTAAGCCTCATACCGATACCAATCAGAATGGGCCGAGTGCGGGCTAGACTACACCCCATGAGTGGCAGCCTCTCTCCTCGGTGTCTCAACCTGCAGCTCCGGACTCAAAGCAGTAGGTATCAGCCTTAGCCCAGTAACTGTAAGCCTAGGAACCAGTAGCTGCCTAGACTAACGCACCACATTAGTAGTGGCTTGTTGCCTAAGACCTATGAGGGGAAGAATTGGCCTAAGCAGCCGCAGCCTTGAACCCACCCATATCAGACTGAAACCGGTGAGTAGCAGGCTTAAGTCAGTAAGCTGCTTGTAGACCAGTCAGTAGCTGCTCAAGCCTTAGAACCAGTAGCTCCAGAATAAAACTCCGTAGTCAAAGAATGCAACCGGTAAATAAAAGAATGGAACTCCTAGAGAAAGTAGAAGAAACCAACAAATAAGTATGAACAGACAGGGAGCGTAGGAAGTCTGAAATGCACTCTAAAGTCAGGATATTGATCTGAGCAGACTAATAAGAATATAGCGTTTACATTAGAAGAATAGAGTTGTTAAGTGCTTAAGTAATAGTAGTAGAAGCCAGACAAAGTGGTAGAAGAGCTAGAGGTGCCGGCCTACAACTCTATGGAATAAGTACGGAGTGGCAGAGTTCAACTCGCACATCAGAATGTCAGGCAGTAGTGTGAGGCGCATAGGCAATAAGGTCAGACTCAACTGAGAGCATATGGCCCTGTATTTACTTGTCGAGTTGGAATGTCAGAGACAAATACGGATGTGGATATCCTAGGCATACTCACACACCGGGATTATAAGAAGAAAAACGGGCGTACTAACACACAGGGATAAGAATACAAAACCAGAATGCAGAGTAATACACCGAGCAAGAACTCCAAGTGGGTCCTCTCATTAGCAAGAACTCAAGTGATTTTGAATGAAAACCAGTAGGTAGCGACAGACCAATAGGGGAACTACGGATCCATGGTCGATAGCTTCCGTTTTCAAGTATGGGAAGCAATACGGAATATAGGGTGCGGGAGTCTTAAAGGCGATAGTGTATAAGTTTGCAAATAAAACGAATAATGAAAGAGAACCCCGTCCAATAGGAACTCTCCTCTAAAGTCAGGTTTCAACAAGTATTAATAGGAATTATAGGGGCATGTATCAGAATTGAGGTTCAAAGTGGGGCTTCGGGCTACAGGGTTTATGCGGAGTTCTTTGCATTAGTGACTAGTTTAGAGCGCTGGACTGACGGACGTGTTTAGGTCAACCGCTTTCGCTTAGGGTCTCCTACTTTTTAGGGGATTTCAGACTTCCTAGTGGATTTCTTATTTACTAGTGGATTCCGACTTCAGGGGTGACTTCTTCTATTAAGTGGCTTGCCTCTGTACGGTGTGTACTCCTAGTTCTGAGTTTCGTTCTGCATACCTTGACTTATTAGTTTGATTCTCACTATTAGTATTAGTCGACTTGGCCAGGTATCCTAACTTACTTGTTTGAGTCTTTCCAATAGTAATAGTAGCCTTGGCAGAAGAGGCAGGAAAGTCCGTTTCAACCAGAAGCACAGGAATAAAAGATCGGGTCATAAGCTTTAGAGCTGGCTGGTAGTTTCAGAATCTTGATAGGGAAAAACAGACTAATAGGTAAAGATAGTATTTGGCCGGATCAGTAGTTAGAGAACGAGATCGAATCGAGGCCAGTAGGTTAGGGATTTGGAGAAAGTAAAATCAGACTTCATGTCAGTAGCGGCATAGTGCAGTGAGGGAGTGGAGGACCCGAAGCTAGTAGATCTAGAATGAGAAACAGTAGTGAGAGTGGCGGACTAGAAGCCGGGAGATATGGGCTGAGAGAAAGCTAAAGCCAGCGTTTTGGCCCCGGGTAGAGAGAATTAGAGACTGGTAAGGTAATACTTGCCTATTCAAGTGTTGTTCAAGGACTTGCCTGTGCTCGAGTGCCTTGGCGGTTTTATTCTGACTATCTGCTGTTTTTTTCGACTTCTATAGGCGCTAGATCATATCAATGAGTTTCCGAATAAGAGACTGTATAGTAAGGCTCTAGAGCAAACAAGTAAGGCTGGGGGACTAATGAAATAAAGCTTGTTGGCAGCGGTTCTATCTTCAAGTGTGGGAGTAAACGGAATGAGATAAGGGATCGGAAGACTCAAAAGTGGTAGTTGAGGTTTGAAGCTAGCAAGTACGGTTGACTACATGGGAAGTTCATTCAGATTCGCAGTGGTGTCAATTCCTAGTTATGTGTTGAGTTCTGTAGTTAACGGTGGAAGTCCAAGTAGTTTGTTTGCTTATAGTCATTCCTGTAAGTCGTTTTATTACGGGGGTGCCTTACTTATTGGTGTACCTACTCATCGGCTACTCATTGGTATACCTCCTCTTTCTTTTCACTCTTAGTTGACTTATGTATTATTCAATTCGGTATTCTGTTGACTCATATTTCTGATGATGTTGACTTCTCTTTGACTCTTTCACTGGTGTCCTAAAACCTTACGTCCGCTACTGCTATATCGAATTCTTGGACTCCTTGATCGAAGGTTAGCTTTCCCTTTTATCGTTCTTACTATGCCTTTGTTTTCATTCTACACCGAGTGCTTCTGATCCTTTTGACTTATAATAGACTAAGGTGCTAAAAGCCTAGTGCTTCTCATAGTTTAACCTGTCATAAGGAATGACACAGCGCCTATAGACTGAATCCGAGATGATGCGCATAGAATAGAGACACCACTTATCTAATACTTTATCTGGGAACTTGGAATTCCATCAATGCTCATAAGGCTTGAACTCGTAACCCGGAATTCCACTACTTGACTTCTTATAATCTACTGGCGCTTTTGCCCTACAGCAATGCTTCCTCCCAGGCTAAAAAGGAGTCCTTACTGGATCAAACCAAAAACTGGTTAGTAAGACTTATATTAAGAAATAGGAATCCGAACTACCACTGACAAGAATCAAAGACATAAGTAATAGCTCATATAATATGTTTTAATGAGCTATTGCCGGACAAGTAACTGTCTCTCTCGCCTGCTCTTCCTGTCTTTTATTGTTTCTATTTGAACAAGGAGCGGTAGGTTTAGGGCCTATATCGTGTACCTTACTTCTATTAATGCCGAGCTTTCTTCTTGTTATCATTGGTTTGATTATTTGACTTACTTGTTTCCAGCCTTTGGATTCCCTGGGAGTAGCTTCAGTCTTATAAGCATTGGTTCCATCCATGCGGAGGGGTCTTATAAATAGTAGTTACAGCCCGAGAAGCAGTAGCGGAGTTCCTAGTTTAGTTCAATGAACCCGGTAGACCAGAAAGTGTAGTGAGGGTGAGGCTCAAGAGGGAAACCAGTGAGTTCCATTCTGTTCTTCTCTTTTCCAAAACTATCCTTTCCTCGTACAGCACATCTTTGCTATTTACCTACTCCGGAAAGGAGATACTTCCCTAAGACATTCCGAAACTAATTACTCGGTAAACGGTAAACTCCCCCTTTCCCTAAAACAGGGAATTCAGTAATGATGTAATGAGAGCCCGAGCCCGCCGAAAAAGGAGTACTAGGTGCAGAGGAAACAAATCAGTGAACCCTGGCTCCTCGTAAGAGAACGAATTCTTATTTATTAACGTAAAGTGCTGTGTTCATGACGGCAGTGAGTAATAACTGCTAACTTACTTTCAACAACACCAACACCACGGCTTGCAACTGACACTTGCGCGTGAGGAGCTACTGCTAACAAAAGTACTGGATTTATTCCCTTATTGACTTCTCTAGGGTTGGATGAGGCCTAATATCTAATTCGGGAAGGAATGTAGCGGATCTTCAGCAACAATTCAAGGAAAGTAGTGGAATTCTTTGAACTATACCGAGGAAACCAGGTCCTCTGCTTCAGCCCTAGATAGATCAAATTCCGTATCTTACGCATCTAGTTCCTACTCCCCAGAGTATGTTTCTTATCTGTAAACTGCTTATTGCTGCTCTCTCCGGTTATGGACAGGTAGCGGAGGCTATGGAAACTTCAATACAGTTAGCAGAGGCAGGCTTTCTAATGGGGTAATGGTACAGTACAGCCAGGATTGAAATACGAGATTCTAATGATATAATAAGATTCAGTAAACGAGGAGCCCCGAGCAGCATCTCGAAGCGGGTTGCCTTCTTGAAAGTATTCTTGCGCGTGGTGATTCCGGCTTTATCCAACTATCTGATGACCTAAAGATCAAAGTGGTTGTTTTCTCTGTCGGTTTTGTGTGTCTCTGTGTTGTTCCCCTCCTAACGAGACCCTGTTTGACATCCTATCAATCCCCGTGAAAAGAACTGGGGGTGTTATAGATGTAGGTGCTTGCCTTAGGGGGGAGAGTGGCTATAGTTTCATTCGTTGTCGATTCAGAAAGTAGAGATAAAGTGTATGGAGTGATTGGCGTTAAAGCCCTAGTAGTGGTCCTGTTGAATCAGTAGTAGTTGACTCAACAAGTAACTACAAAAAGGCAAGTCAGAATGAAACCAGTGAGTAAAAGCCTAAAACTAGCTTACCTCAGGCTGTACTAGTGGAGGGGTCAGTCGGAAAGTGTGAATTGAACAGTGACCCAATCGATAAGAATGAACAAGTAGTCACAGAATGAGAGACTCCGCTAGTAGTCAAAGAATTTAACTCAGTAGTAGGAATGAAAGAGAGAAGCTGCTTATATAAGTGAAGATTTGCGTTCAGCCAAGTAACTGCTAGACCTAAAAGAGTGGGGGCGGTCTTAAACTAGGGACTAAACTACAACTACAGATTCAACCGGGACACTAAACAAAGTCACAATCATTTAATCTCCAATAGAAGCCGCGAGGTGCTCAGCTCTAAGTCAGCAGTATTTGAATACCAACTGCCGTCCCAGACGAAAGCAGAACCAATACAGTTAGCAGAGGCAGGCTTTCTAATGGGGTAATGGTACAGCCAGGATTGAAATACGAGATTCTAATGATATAATAAGATTCAAGTAAACGAGGAGCCCCGAGCAGCATCTCGAAGCGGGTTGCCTTCTTGAAAGTATTCTTGCGCGTGGTGATTCCGGCTTTATCCAACTATCTGATGACCTAAAGATCAAAGTGGTTGTTTTCTCTGTCGGTTTTGTGTGTCTCTGTGTTGTTCCCCTCCTAACGAGACCCTGTTTGACATCCTATCAATCCCCGTGAAAAGAACTGGGGGTGTTATAGATGTAGGTGCTTTGCCTTAGGGGGGAGAGTGGCTATAGTTTCATTCGTTGTCGATTCAGAAAGTAGAGATAAAGTGTATGGAGTGATTGGCGTTAAAGCCCTAGTAGTGGTCCTGTTGAATCAGTAGTAGTTGACTCAACAAGTAACTACAAAAAGGCAAGTCAGAATGAAACCAGTGAGTAAAAGCCTAAAACTAGCTTACCTCAGGCTGTACTAGTGGAGGGGTCAGTCGGAAAGTGTGAATTGAACTACTATGTCGGAAAGTCAGAATTGAACTAAGTAGTAGAAGCCTTAACTCGAGAAGTCCGTCTACCGATTACAGAATGCAACCAGTAATCCTCAGAATGGCCCGTTTTGGTGGAAGGGCCCAGAATGAAACCCTACAGTATAAGACTAAGAGTAAGGCTTAAGTCAAGAAGTAAGCCTTCTCTCCTGGAAGAAAAGAATGAAAGTCAGAATGAAACCCTACAGTATAAGGTTCAGTCAGTGAGTAAGCCTACCTTAACTCAGTAGTAAGCCTGTAGCAGTGACCCAATCGATAAGAATTGAACTAAGTAGTCACAGAATGAGAGACTCCGCTAGTAGTCAAAGAATTAACTCAGTAGTAGGAATGAAAGAGAGAAGCTGCTTGTATATAAGTGAAGATTTGCGTTCAGCCAAGTAACTGCTAGACTAAAAGAGTGGGGGCGGTCTTAAACTAGGGACTAAACTAACAACTACAGATTCAACAGGACACTAAACAAAGTCAATCAGTTTAATCTCCAATAGAAGCTCTGCGGAGGTGCTCTAGCTCTAAGTCCAGGAAAGTAGTTGAATACCACTGCCGCCCAGACGAAAGCAGAACCAGAGGATAGTTCTAGTAGCCAGAGAGGAGAAATAGGATAGTAGTCCAGAGCCATAACTTTATTAGTTTACAGAGGAGAGAGAGTAAAGGGAGAATCTTTAATAAAGAGTCGAGGTGGGCAAGGGAAGCTGTTCAGGAGGTAGGCTAGTAGTTAAGGTATTAATTCCCCGCAGCTAGGGTAGTGTTTAATGATTTGCCAGTAGTTTCGAGTAGCTAGTGGAATACCGAGTAGCAAGAGTGAGATTAGCCTCATTCTGTTCATAGTTGCCAGCTGCTTTGCTTGTTCAATTTAATTAAACAAGGCTCTATTTGTTTGACCATTAACTTCAGGGCAGGACTACTGGTGCCTAGTAGGGGAATTCTGAAGTGTGGCAAAGGGACTAGTTGACAGTTCCAGTTCACAAGTAAGGTTAAGGAAGGCTACTAAGAAAGCACTTGTTCTTTGTATTTACTAAATGCTATACCACTCGCGAGAAGAGAGATATTCCAATTCAGAACGGAAAGTCTCGTAGGTTTATAAGGCAGAATCCAATCGAAAGGAAGCTGCCCGCTCACTAACGCCCTCTGCTCCAACTCCAATAAGTGTTAGCGGTGCTTGTCTAGGTTCGGGTGCTTGTGTGTTGCTTTGTAATCGACTTTGGAGTGTATTCCTGGAACTACGATATCAGAAAACGAGTAGTTAAACCCATGTGTTAAGCAATGAGGAAATAGAGAAATAGGAAATAAGAAACTCGGAAAGAGGAGTGAAAGAGGAAAGAGAGAGTTGAGAGCCAGAGCGGGCATCGGGTATCATTATAATAGAATATAATAGAGATAGGCGCCTTGTAGTGGATAGTTGGTTCTTCACTTCCAATTGACTAGCTCACCTTTAGCGACACATCATACATGTCTTGGCGGCTCGGGTGGTTCACTGACTTGCTAGTTAGGCTCGGGTGGTTTCATTCTATTACTAGGCTCGGGTGGTTTCATTACTGGTTGACTGAAGTTACTCGGGTAGTTGAATTACTGGTTTCATTCAGTGACTCGCAGACTCAGGCAGGCTTGTGTCATTCCAATACTAGTTAGGGGTGGTTTTGTTTACAGACTTAGTGGGCTGGTTCACTGACTTGCTAGTTAGGGGTCGTTTCATTCCTATACGAGCTAGGGTAGTTCCGGAGAGTACCATCTTGGCAGGCTGGTTTACTTATAGGGTCGGGGGGAACTCAAGCGGTTTCGGTTTCATTCCAGGCTTAGACTCCTGAGGTTAATTCTGAGTCTACTTTGTTTCATTCTTTCACTCACTGGTTTGATTCTTTGACTGCTGAGCTAAAGTCCGATACTCACTGGTCTAAGGCTGAAGCTACTTAGTTCAATTCATACCTCCGAACCCAACCCACTCACCAAAACCCGTGTTTTTTGGCAGTGACCTCATTTTACCTAATAGCTGACCAGATTTCTTGGATTTTTTCCGTTTTCCCGTGTTTTTGGGCAGCGAAGCCAATTCCCCTAATAGATCACCCGACACGGACTTCCTTTTTGCGTTTTCCCGTGTTTTTTGATAGCGAATAGTAGAGGAGCCCGGCTTGACTTGTCAGTTTACAGAGTTAGATGAGAGCCCAGTTCGAGACAAGCAAGGGAACAAGTGAGGCGAGGCAAGAGACACAAAATGGAATATATCTGACTTACCGCCGAACACAGCACTCACAAGCAGGGTTTTCATCCCCAACTAGTATACGAGTAGGCCAGTAAGAACAAGCAATGATAATCTCACTCAGTAGTAACATAGACAAGAGAAGAACTCGTTTCAAGTCAGAATTAAGTTAGTTACGGGAGCCAGCAGCTGGGCTTGTTTCAAGAAGTTTTAGTTTACAGAGGGGCGAGATACTTGCTATGTTCTCGATGGATTGGTCACCAACTAGATCAGTTCCTGTTACAGAGAGGAAGCCGGGGAAGCAATTCTCAAGTGAGGTTATTACCAAACCGAAAGTCAGAAAGGTTATGACCAATACTAACGCTAGACACTTTAGCTCCCTACCCAAGTGGAATTGAACAAGTGGAATTGCACAAGTCAGTATCTGAATAGGGATAGTTCGGCTTGGGGTTATGTGTTTGTTGAAGCGCTAAGTGGTGAAAATGCCGAATAACACTTTCCTGCCTGATCCAGTAGATGATCTCTGTTGCCAACCTCTCTGGTTCAACGCTAGGCGCAGTATGAAGAGACAGTCTTATACCCAAGGACAGACAGCTTTTACTCCAATCTTGATGGCAGGTAATTAATGGGGCTTTGCGGATACGGGATAAGAACTATAAGTATAGGTCGGGGAAGCAAAGAGAATACGCCTTGTTGGACCAGTATAGGTAGGGCCTGGACCACTACTTGAGATGAAACAGGCTAGGCTCGGGCAGGCTGGTTTACTTACTCGGGTAGTGTTGTTTACTCACTTGTTAGGCTCGGGTAGTTTACTTCAGTGACTCGGGTAGGGGTGCTGTAGGAGAATCTGCTGCTCTAGTTTCATCCCGAGTTGAATCTTATAAAGAAGCAAAACAAAGCAGGGTGAGTCTCGAACAGGAACTCGACTTTCTAACTGGAACAAGACTGGAATTGCTATGAGCCAAGTAACTGCTATGTGTTTGTGAGCCAGAGGCGGAGGAGAGGAAGAGTTTCAAGTAAGAACGAAACTCCCCAGTAGGAAAGTCTTCATTCAACTCGTTAGTATAAGGCTATTCCGGTGGGAGAAAACTATCGAACAGGATTGAGCTATGAAGTCTGCTGCCCCAGTTACAGTTCTCAAGTATTGTTATGAGAGGTCGGCTTTGATGCTCGGGTAGTGAACTGACTTTGTGGGTATTGGTCCCGTTTTGTTGCTAGGGTAGGTGAGGCTAGTTTACATACTAGTTAGGGGTAGTTGACTGACTTGGCCGGTATTCAACTGGCAGCTGGCAACCATACCTCTGCTCTGGGCTCGAAAGACGGATTCCTGTGCAGTTTTCCTCGGTGCAAGTTCAATTCCTTTATTACTTGCTCTCGGCAGATATATAAGTGGGCACAAAAATAAGGACTTGTTCTTAATAAGGGAAAGCCCGGGCATAAAAGAAAGGTAAACTCATAACTCATAAGTGCTGGTTAGAAGCTCGTCTGGTGGTTATAATGTCTGAATCCTGACTTGGTAATAACTAGTTGAAACTCTAAAACACTTGGTGTAGAGCCCATATATAGAAGAACTTGGTAATCTGTAGCAGGAGCAGTCAAGTATCCCCCGGTGTAGCGAGGAAGAATCAAGTATCGGCTTTGAAGCAAGCTTGAGTCGAGGTAGATGAGAAAGCAGCTCAGTAGTCAATATCAGAATGAAACCAGAAATACAAAGAATTCAACTACTCTACTACTTGTTGGGGGACTAGACTACTACTAGTGAGATGGGTAATAACCTTCCAATAAGCAATTAGTATAAGCTAACTCAGTAAGGAAAGAAAGCAAGAATTACCACTAACGGGCATAACCCTAATAAGAGCAGAGGATTTAGCCAGGTATTCCAGAAGTATAAGTGGGTCGGCAAGGTAAGCAGTTAGAGCAGAGTATTTATAAGTCCGCAAGTGGTAGTCCTGTTCGAGTTGAAGACCTTTAGTACTGTTCCTGTTCGAGTGGAATGAAACAAGTGAGAATGCAAGTAGTTACTTGGCTTCCTTCTCCAAAGTCAGAATGAAACTAAGAAAGAAGTAAGAAAGTGAGAATGAAAGTAAGTTCCTTGGCTCTAGTATTCTTACACGAGTCAACAGGACAGCATTAATTAAGGGCACAGGTGAACTCAAGAGCTTCGTTCTTGAACTCTCCTTATATCAATTCTGTATCTTAGGGGTAAATGCGCTAGCAATTACGTATAGGACCTTCTTATATCTTATCGATGAATGTGCTATCACATCACTTGTAAGTTTACGAGTTGGACCGGCTTCTAATCAATCATAAAGTACAGGCTTTGAGGTGGGAAGTGGAGAATTGCCAGTTCTTGTTTTCTCTGATATTAGAAGCTTATATTATAAGGAAGTAGGTCACCGGTGCCAGAAGGAAAGGAGACTCTTATGAAGCTAGCGAGCACCCCGATACTGATGTTGAAACTTTCACCCCAAGAGTAAGAGCACACCCAACCCATGAGCAACGCGCATCAAAGCATGGAATTAATTCTTCCCCGAACAGACTATAGAGGCCTCTGTCAACTGGAAACTATTCTACTGATTAAACTGGCAAGGAAGCACTAACGGAGTCGCTTTGAAGCCAGTTAGTCGTGACCGGCCAAGACACTAAAAGACACTCTATTTGAAGAAGCACCAAAAGTAACTACTAGAGCACAACTCTACCCGACCCAGAGGCAACTACTACCCCACCTCCCTTTATTACACGTGCCTCCACTCAGGCTACAAATGCGGATTCAACAGGACGACTCTTACGCCTACAGTTATTGCTTGCTCACCCACCTCTGTAAACTAATGACATTCTAAATCATTCAAAAGAGTTGGAATTCTGAGCCTTATACTTACTGGTTGAATTCTGAGGCCCCTCATCAAGGTGCAATTCTGATTGGTATTAGTAGCATTCTGAGTCTTATACTTCAATCGGGGAAGACTTAAGAAATAGGGGCTTATTCCTGGACTACTATACTATACTACTTGTTTGGTATTCAACTCTCACAGCAGCGCTGACACCATTAACTTCAGGGCTTGAGTCAGTGGTGAGTCAGGACGGCTGGAGGAGTCTGAAAGTCTAGTTCGGGTGTCGACTCTAGAGTGAGTCGTTTCCGTTTGAGTGAGTCGGTTGCGATTCCTTTCAGTAAAGAATGAAAGTTAAGGTAGTGAGCCCAGGAAACAGCGATATCAGATTGGAAGTCCGGGGGTCTCCTTATGAATCGTGTAGGTAAATAATAATGGGTGTGGTAAAGAGGGCAGGCTCGGTTTACTCAGTTCTATTCTTATAAGTACTAGTGGCATTCCTATTTGCAGTAGTTCGATCTTAGGTAGGGCCCAATGTTCTTATTCCCTTTTGACGCTCTTAGAAGCACTGGCTCAAGTCTTAGCTCCGAGTGGAAGCACTAGCTCAAGTCTGAGTTCCGAGTGGAAGCACTAGCTCAAGTCTGAATTCCGAGTTTGCTTCTTTTATTCCCTAGTTTGATCTGTCGGGTAGGGTAGGATTCCATTCTGTCTTTTGATGTGGAATCCCTGTTCCGAGTTGAATTACAAGTTTTGAGCTATAGCCTTAATAGCATCGGTAGAATTCCCAGTTTGCAGGGTCAGTCTCATTGGGATTGGTTGCAGTCTTTCCATTAGTCGTTCGATTTTGGCCAAGCAAACAGAGTACAAACGGCCAAGTCGGCAACGAGGGTCATTCTGTTACTACTGAGCTCCATTCTTAGTCTTACTCCGGACTTTTACTACTTAGGT
Source organism: Musa balbisiana (assembly GCA_004837865.1). Taxonomy (NCBI): domain Eukaryota; kingdom Viridiplantae; phylum Streptophyta; class Magnoliopsida; order Zingiberales; family Musaceae; genus Musa; species Musa balbisiana. The sequence continues at coordinate 80,719 of PYDT01000265.1, read as the reverse complement.
CCTCCCAGTCCTATTCTTTGACCACTTAGTTTCATTCTCATCCCGAACTTAGTGCAATTCTGAGTCCACCTGGGTTGTTTCACTCCAATACTCGTTAGGGGTCGTTGAATTCCTCTGTTGCTCGAGTCGTTTTGTTGCTAGGGTAGGGGAGGCTGGTTTCATTGCTTTACTTCATTGTTTAGGTCGGATAGCCCAGGAGTGGTCAGCAGAGCAGGAGTCGAGAGTTTACTTAACACCGTAGGAATCACCATAGCTCACCGAAAAAAGCCGAAAGAAAACGAATCTTTATCATGTACCTATTCAGTAGAAGCTCAGTAGAAGAAAAGCCATAGAAATTCATATAGGAAAACCGATGAAACAAGGGGTGCCTATTGCTTAGTACCTAGTCACAGGTGCCTGGCCTATCATGTGCCCAGTCAAGTGGGGGTATAGTTTTGCCTAGTAGTGGTGGTGTTTTGGTCGTTTCATTCTTTTACTCGGGTCGGGCAGAGTCAAGTCAAGGCTTTTACTGCTGAGTTCGATTCTTGGTTTGCTCTGTCTTATGAGTTGCATTCTTACTTTCTCACTGGTTCTTGCACCGAGCCGAGGAAAACAGTAATTGAACTTGCCGTCCTTTCTCTGTTAGTTAGAGAGAGGGGCTTCGTCAACACCAAAACTTTGAGATTACTTTCGATCAGCAAAACAAGTAATTGCTTCCTCTCCAGATCTTGTTTCTTACCTTGTTTCTTAGAAATCTCCAGATCTTGATTCCAGTAAGGGTGGCAATACTGAAACTCCATTCTGAAAGTCCGGGTCGGCAAAGAATATCTTCTACTTTTTGAGGTATATGAGCCCATAACTGTATTAGTTGAGAGAGGTCAGAGGTAGAGCAGAAAGAGTCCGCATCCACAGGAGAAGGAGTGAGGTGTGAAATACTAAAACAAGCAAGCAAGACCTATAGTCGATAAAAGCAGACTAAAGCATCGGGGAGCTAGAGAATAAGATAAAGCAAAGGTGGGCTTAGATTACGTAGCGGCAGCCCTTTAGTCAAATATGGAATTCATGGCTGTAAGGGGGCGGGCTAGCAGGAAGTAGTTACAGCCGGAGAAGCACTGGGGAACCAGTATTCAATGAAAATACTTAGTGCAACACCCATTCCTTTCAAATGAAAACCCTTATACCGCACTGCTTAATCGCATAGTGGGCTTGATAAAAGAGCTTCTATATATGATTCAAGTTGAAGTCGAACAGAACTGGAAATCGTATGAACGAGGTACCTTTGAGCGGGCAGCTGAGAATTGAACTGCTTATTATGTTGCTTTCGTCGCCAACACAAGAACAGAGACGAAAAAAGCACTCGCTAACTCTCCTAACGAACGCTAAATAACTCGCTAAACTGAATCAAGAGAATGAATAAGTCCAGACATTATATAGAAGGCAGTAACCAACCATAGCATAGCTTTCAATAACGGATTTCTTTAATCAAATCATTTCATTGAGTGCAATAATCTCATATATTAACCTAGGAACAGCGCAAAGCAAAGATGAAACAAGTACTCTGGTAAGGCAGAAGCCGTTGCATCGTTGCTTGTTGAATGTGACTCCTTAATCATCACCCCCTACTGTTAGAGTGTTTCTGAACTCCACTCGCTAACTCATAACTAAGGCGAAAGAAAAGAATGTTGCTATCTGACCCCCAAAAGCATCAAGTAAACGAAACTAACTCCTTACTGCGAAACGGACTCTGTGACAAGTTATTAGTATAGGGCCTGAAAGTGCTTAGTATAGGGTTCGGCTGTCCACTGCCAATATCTCTTCTTTTCTTTAAGCTACGGGTGTATGGAAAGAACAAACAAGTGAACGAGTCACCCCATAATCCGCTCGCTAACGCTAGACATGTAGTTTCGTCAGCTGCAAGCGGGTCTGAGAGAAATCAAACTGTGGATGTAGAGATCGGGCCCTAAGATCAGAGTACTAGTGTTGTCGAAGTGATTGTTTCGGAATTATGTGAATGCACTGTTGCCTACTTTGATCCTCTAGAAATAGAGAATGGAATGCTCATCTATACTGCCCACGTAGTGGTTAAAGCGCAAATCAACTGTTCTGATTCAAGAGTCGACAACACGGATGACTTGAGCACCCAAAGCAAGGGCTTCTCTTATAGAACTCGTATCGGTTAAAGACTGAATAAGGCGGATTCCCAAGTAAAGTCAAGGCAAGGGTGGAAGTGATTAGGCGTCAATGCACTATAACAGCTGTAAGTGGTATTCAATGATCTATTTTCCATTGGAGGAGTTTACCCGCGATGCAAAAGGGCATACTAGGGTCTCTGTGTTTGTTGGCGATACCTGAGATAGAGAAAAACAGTCTCAAGCATAAGATGGAGCAGGAACAAGATCTGATGCTTGATACGTATCGGGGGAAAGAGTAGGAACCATATCCGATGCTTGTTGACTCCAATCGGTACGGCTCAGAATGAAACTAGTGAATGCAAGACTCAAACCTCATCCCGTTGACAACAAGAATGAAACCGGGCGGACTAAGACCTAAACCATGAAGTAGCGGCCTAAAAACCCAGTAGCTCAAGCCTGTGACTCAAACCCGTGGGTATCAGGCTTGGAGGAGCGAGTACTCAGAATTGACCTCAGTAGTAACAGAATGAAACTAGCCTGTCCGACCCTAGCCTCTAGCCTCCCCGCCAAGATAGTACTCTCTTTGGACCACCCCGCCCCCTAACAAGCAAGTCAGTAAACCTGCCGAGCCCACCGGAGTAACGGAATTCAACCAGTAAGTATCCGCCTCAAACCGATAAGTATCAGCCTCAACCCGGGGTAGCTAGTGTTTTGTTATTTCTTTGTATACTCAACGTGGAATCCAATCTTTGTGGACTCCAATCGGTACGGCTCAGAATGAAACTAGTGAATGCAAGACTCAAACCTCATCCGTTGACAACAAGACTGAAACCGGGCGGACTACGACCTAAACCATGAAGTAGCGGCCTAAACACCAAGTAGCTCAAGCCCTGTGACTCAAACCGTGGGTATCAGGCTTGGAGGAGCGAGTACTCAGAATTGACCTCAGTAGTAACAGAATGAAAATAGCCTGTCCGACCCTAGCCTCTAGCCTCCCGTATTTCAGGGTTGGGGGTCTCTAGAGAAAGTGAAATCCAATCTTTCTTGTTGATTTCGGGGTGTCCGCGTAAAGTAGCTACTTGTTGAATGAAGTGTCCGTCAGCTACTTGTTTACTACTTGTTGTCCGCCAGCTACTTGAAGAACCCCATAATCAAAGCGAATATAAAGTCTGGGCAATCAGTGACGTTACCAACAGACGGTAAAGGCAGAAGAACACTTCTTTCTCGTCGACTTGACTATCAACCGTACTAAACCTGCGAGCAACATCGGTTACGACTTGTACCACTACAAGGGAAAGCCTACAACAACTCGGGTAAGGGAAAGCAGTCATTAAGCAAATGATCGTATACGCCAATAACTCCACGAAACGACAACACAAGCAACAGAAGGAGATGATTGATCTTCACTTCACGATGAAACAAGAACAGAAGGAAAGGAGATGATCTTCAATATTCAGGCGTAAACCGGAGCAGGACATGTTTCCACTGGCGCCCTTGCTCTAGTTGAGAAAGCCAGAATCTCGGTTCAGGCAATCAATCAGGGAATTCTCGTAGTTGAACCTATGTCTTACAGCGCGAATAGAGATAATTTCCTATCTGGCACACCTGTAACAGCTATGGAAATGCATATTCTCGAAAAGCAATAACCATAGACCTGTTCCTAATAGTATAGATTGAAAGCATCTTTCCTGTGGTGCGCCTCATTGATGAGAAAAGTATTCTTATAAGTACTTTGTTTGAGCGGGCAGCTTCGTATATAAGAGATGAACCTAACTGCTTCTGGAATGGAACTTCCAAAGAAAATCATGGAATAGTGAAGGCACCACCCTTTCTTGCAGGCCCTATACTAATAACTTGGGCAACACACCAGATTAAAGGGACTGTTTCCGAGTTGAAAGAGCTGGATCATGCCGTAGTTAAAGTATCTTGGAAAATACTATCAATCTGGACCAAGCAGGCGCCAAGTCACGTATACTACGCTAAAGGGCCGCTTAGATAAAGAACCCGTGTGGTATGCCAGGTAGAGTGGAAAGGTTTGTTTCGGGTGCTGGGTAGCTGGGTGTTAGAGATTCCAAAGTCCGTAAAGTATCCTTCTTGAGTTAGATGAGCCGGGAGTTATTGTTTGAAGTAAGAATGCAGGTAGAAAGGTATAGAATTGAGGAGCAGAATGAAACAGTGAAAGTGAAGCCTTAAAGCTAGTACTCAGAATGTCACTAAGTAGTCAAAGCCAACACTTTTCATGTATATGCTTGTCGACTTGCCTTGTTGCTATGTGTTTTTAGTAGTTACTTGGCGGGCCCGATCCTTACTCTCCAACCGAATCAGTAACTCTCCTTTCAACAACTTGCCTTCCCGTTGACTTTCGCGGATTCTATTACTGCAGATTATACCGCTTCAAATCCAGCTGAAGATACTTATTCTTTTTCTTCTTATTTGGATTTCGTTGACTTTATGGAACATCGGCACCCTTTACTGTTGAATAGAATTAATGGGGCCTGGCCTTTCTTTGAACTAAATCCTGCGCTTATGCTTAAACTCTCACTCAAACAGTTCATTTGACTTGACTTGAGCCTTGTCAACGGAAACTATCCCTGATGCTACTTACTACTTGGTATGGGCCTGTCCTGTCTTAAGCAAAGTCAACTTCCACTTAAGCTGAAACTCTCACTAGAAAACAAGGCGTAAAAAGCACTCCCTCTAATCTTGCTTGCTAGAGCCGGGACAATGAATCCTTTCTCGTCTACTTTCATTGAGACTTTGGCACAACCGGTTTCCTTAATAAGATAAGATAGAATTTAGTGGGCTTTCCTATACTGTGTCCGTACTGAGTTGGTATAGGAGAAGGAGAAGGCGAACAACATTAGCAGCCCTGCCGCGACACCAAACACAGTGTAAGCTCCTTTAGCATCACATTAGTAGTTACTTGGCTGTACCCTTCCCTACCGGTCTTATACTATTGGCTATGAAAAATCACGGGAAAACGGAAAAAAAGAAGATCCATGAACCCCGCTAGGAGGGAAAACTTCTTGGCTACGAGCCAAGGAACAGGATGTGACGCGGCAGCGTTGTTGCCCGGTTTCGTGAAATTGGAAGTGATTTTGATCGGGCTATTAAGGGGCCAAGTCACGGATAGACAAGCAACGGCTACGCCGTTGCGCGGCAGCAACAATAGTATGTTATAACGGCCAAGCAACTACTAATGTTGCGCGGCAGGGAACTGAGTCATGACCGAGTCCTTCCTCAGTTCCTTTTTTCGTGTGACGCGGCAGCGTTGTTGCCCGGGTTTCGTGAAATTGGAAGTGATTTTGATCGGGCTATTAAGGGGCCAAGTCACGGATAGACAAGCAACGGCTACGCCGTTGCGCGGCAGCAACAATAGTATGTTATAACGGCCAAGCAACTACTAATGTTGCGCGGCAGGGAACTGAGTCATGACCGAGTCCTTCCTCAGTTCCTTTTTTCGTGTGACGCGGCAGCGTTGTTGCCCGGGTTTCGTGAAATTGGAAGTGATTTTGATCGGGCTATTAAGGGGCCAAGTCACGGATAGACAAGCAACGGCTACGCCGTTGCGCGGCAGCAACAATAGTATGTTATAACGGCCAAGCAACTACTAATGTTGCGCGGCAGGGAACTGAGTCATGACCGAGTCCTTCCTCAGTTCCTTTTTTCGTGTGACGCGGCAGCGTTGTTGCCCGGGTTTCGTGAAATTGGAAGTGATTTTGATCGGGCTATTAAGGGGCCAAGTCACGGATAGACAAGCAACGGCTACGCCGTTGCGCGGCAGCAACAATAGTATGTTATAACGGCCAAGCAACTACTAATGTTGCGCGGCAGGGAACTGAGTCATGACCGAGTCCTTCCTCAGTTCCTTTTTTCGTGTGACGCGGCAGCGTTGTTGCCCGGGTTTCGTGAAATTGGAAGTGATTTTGATCGGGCTATTAAGGGGCCAAGTCACGGATAGACAAGCAACGGCTACGCCGTTGCGCGGCAGCAACAATAGTATGTTATAACGGCCAAGCAACTACTAATGTTGCGCGGCAGGGAACTGAGTCATGACCGAGTCCTTCCTCAGTTCCTTTTTTCGTGTGACGCGGCAGCGTTGTTGCCCGGGTTTCGTGAAATTGGAAGTGATTTTGATCGGGCTATTAAGGGGCCAAGTCACGGATAGACAAGCAACGGCTACGCCGTTGCGCGGCAGGGAACTGAGTCATGACCGAGTCCTTCCTCAGTTCCTTTTTTCGTGTGACGCGGCAGCGTTGTTGCCCGGGTTTCGTGAAATTGGAAGTGATTTTGATCGGGCTATTAAGGGGCCAAGTCACGGATAGACAAGCAACGGCTACGCCGTTGCGCGGCAGCAACAATAGTATGTTATAACGGCCAAGCAACTACTAATGTTGCGCGGCAGGGAACTGAGTCATGACCGAGTCCTTCCTCAGTTCCTTTTTTCGTGTGACGCGGCAGGAGCTCCCGGCTTGGCTACCTTTTTTCCCGGGGTTCCATCAAATCTAATTCAATTTCGGGCTTGCTATTAGCTAAAATCTGGGTGCTATGGTTTTTGCCGGGGTTTTGTGACTTGATGAAGAATGAAGCTATCCACCAACAAGCAAGAATTCAGTGTTTCAATAAGAGAATTGAGTAAACGACTTCCTGACTTACTACTTGAATCACGAATAGGCCCCGAGAACTAATGAGAGGCATCCCAGAAAGTCAGCTAATTAGAGACACCCCAGAAAGTAAGCTAATGAGAGGCATCCCAGAAAGTCAGCTAATTAGAGACACCCCAGAAAGTAAGCTAATGAGAGGCATCCCAGAAAGTCAGCTAATTAGAGACACCCCAGAAAGTAAGCTAATGAGAGGCATCCCAGAAAGTCAGCTAATTAGAGACACCCCAGAAAGTAAGCTAATGAGAGGCATCCCAGAAAGTCAGCTAATTAGAGACACCCCAGAAAGTAAGCTAATGAGAGGCATCCCAGAAAGTCAGCTAATTAGAGACACCCCAGAAAGTAAGCTAATGAGAGGCATCCCAGAAAGTCAGCTAATTAGAGACACCCCAGAAAGTAAGCTAATGAGAGGCATCCCAGAAAGTCAGCTAATTAGAGACACCCCAGAAAGTAAGCTAATGAGAGGCATCCCAGAAAGTCAGCTAATTAGAGACACCCCAGAAAGTAAGCTAATGAGAGGCATCCCAGAAAGTCAGCTAATTAGAGACACCCCAGAAAGTAAGCTAATGAGAGGCATCCCAGAAAGTCAGCTAATTAGAGACACCCCAGAAAGTAAGCTAATGAGAGGCATCCCAGAAAGTCAGCTAATTAGAGACACCCCAGAAAGTAAGCTAATGAGAGGCATCCCAGAAAGTCAGCTAATTAGAGACACCCCAGAAAGTAAGCTAATGAGAGGCATCCCAGAAAGTCAGCTAATTAGAGACACCCCAGAAAGTAAGCTAATGAGAGGCATCCCAGAAAGTCAGCTAATTAGAGACACCCCAGAAAGTAAGCTAATGAGAGGCATCCCAGAAAGTCAGCTAATTAGAGACACCCCAGAAAGTAAGCTAATGAGAGGCATCCCAGAAAGTCAGCTAATTAGAGACACCCCAGAAAGTAAGCTAATGAGAGGCATCCCAGAAAGTCAGCTAATTAGAGACACCCCAGAAAGTAAGCTAATGAGAGGCATCCCAGAAAGTCAGCTAATTAGAGACACCCCAGAAAGTAAGCTAATGAGAGGCATCCCAGAATTAGAGGGAACCCCAGAGAGTCAGCTTAATTAGAGGGACACCCCAGAAAGTCAGCTAATGCGAGGCCATCCCAGAAAGTCAGCTAATGCACCTTAGGCTTGCGCAACGGTTAACTCACGTAAGACTTTGAGAACTACCCGTTAGCACTTTGTCTATTTGCCCTTCTTTGTTCTCTTACTTGTTTATTGGTTTTCCTTACTGGAAGGATATTGATATAAGCTGCCTTACCCTATGCTTTGTATGCCTTACCCGTTGCTTTGTATATATAATGAGTATGAAACCTCATGTCCTTGCCTTCTGGTTTTAGTGTACTAGTTTGTTCTGTTGCTAGTTCGCATATGATAGCATAGGGAGGGTTAAAAACCAGCTTAGCTTCTGCACCTCTACTACATGTTTGCGCTGTTCCCTTGCTTGTTGAACGAAAGCCTTGTATTGTTTCAAATCGGGGGCTCCTGCCGCTCGCTAAATCGTAAATTGTAATAGGAAAGGAATGGAACTGACAACTTATACAATTGATAAACATTATGGAGCATTGTTGACTTTCAGAAAGCACAAAACAAACTCGAGCACTAAGGCTTACAAAAGAGCTCGCTAACGCTGTTGTATAGAACTCTCATTTCACTAACACACCGAGTATATTTGCGCCTGCTTTGACTCAACACTTTCATATTTCAGAAAAGAATCGAGATTTGAACCCTTACCCGTAGCTTAAAGAAAAGAAGAAGATTGATTTGCACCTTCATCCTGCTTTCCAGTCCCTTCTCGTCGACTTGAAACTGACCTTCCCGAACAAGCTACGGCGCGGCGCTAAGATCAGAGGTTGGGACTTGTGTTGCTTGTGTATAAGTCTGAAAGTAAATGAGTTATTGTGCTAGTAACGTCTAGGTTCTGTCCAGCAAGTGACGTTCGATTTTACTACTTCATATTTCCAGAAGCCGAATCCACTCTCTCAAGCTCATGGAGCGGTGTGTGTGTGTGTGTGTGTGTGTGTGTGTGTGTGTGTGTGTGTGTGTGTGTGTGTGTGTGTGTGTGTGTGTGTGTGTGTGTGTGTGTGTGTGTGTGTGTGTGTGTGTGTGTGTGTGTGTGTGTGTGTGTGTGTGTGTGTGTGTGTGTGTGTGTGTGTGTGTGTGTGTGTGTGTGTGTGTGTGTGTGTGTGTGTGTGTGTGTGTGTGTGTGTGTGTGTGTGTGTGTGTGTGTGTGTGTGTGTGTGTGTGTGTGTGTGTGTGTGTGTGTGTGTGTGTGTGTGTGTGTGTGTGTGTGTGTGTGTGTGTGTGTGTGTGTGTGTGTGTGTGTGTGTGTGTGTGTGTGTGTGTGTGTGTGTGTGTGTGTGTGTGTGTGTGTGTGTGTGTGTGTGTGTGTGTGTGTGTGTGTGTGTGTGTGTGTGTGTGTGTGTGTGTGTGTGTGTGTGTGTGTGTGTGTGTGTGTGTGTGTGTGTGTGTGTGTGTGTGTGTGTGTGTGTGTGTGTGTGTGTGTGTGTGTGTGTGTGTGTGTGTGTGTGTGTGTGTGTGTGTGTGTGTGTGTGTGTGTGTGTGTGTGTGTGTGTGTGTGTGTGTGTGTGTGTGTGTGTGTGTGTGTGTGTGTGTGTGTGTGTGTGTGTGTGTGTGTGTGTGTGTGTGTGTGTGTGTGTGTGTGTGTGTGTGTGTGTGTGTGTGTGTGTGTGTGTGTGTGTGTGTGTGTGTGTGTGTGTGTGTGTGTGTGTGTGTGTGTGTGTGTGTGTGTGTGTGTGTGTGTGTGTGTGTGTGTGTGTGTGTGTGTGTGTGTGTGTGTGTGTGTGTGTGTGTGTGTGTGTGTGTGTGTGTGTGTGTGTGTGTGTGTGTGTGTGTGTGTGTGTGTGTGTGTGTGTGTGTGTGTGTGTGTGTGTGTGTGTGTGTGTGTGTGTGTGTGTGTGTGTGTGTGTGTGTGTGTGTGTGTGTGTGTGTGTGTGTGTGTGTGTGTGTGTGTGTGTGTGTGTGTGTGTGTGTGTGTGTGTGTGTGTGTGTGTGTGTGTGTGTGTGTGTGTGTGTGTGTGTGTGTGTGTGTGTGTGTGTGTGTGTGTGTGTGTGTGTGTGTGTGTGTGTGTGTGTGTGTGTGTGTGTGTGTGTGTGTGTGTGTGTGTGTGTGTGTGTGTGTGTGTGTGTGTGTGTGTGTGTGTGTGTGTGTGTGTGTGTGTGTGTGTGTGTGTGTGTGTGTGTGTGTGTGTGTGTGTGTGTGTGTGTGTGTGTGTGTGTGTGTGTGTGTGTGTGTGTGTGTGTGTGTGTGTGTGTGTGTGTGTGTGTGTGTGTGTGTGTGTGTGTGTGTGTGTGTGTGTGTGTGTGTGTGTGTGTGTGTGTGTGTGTGTGTGTGTGTGTGTGTGTGTGTGTGTGTGTGTGTGTGTGTGTGTGTGTGTGTGTGTGTGTGTGTGTGTGTGTGTGTGTGTGTGTGTGTGTGTGTGTGTGTGTGTGTGTGTGTGTGTGTGTGTGTGTGTGTGTGTGTGTGTGTGTGTGTGTGTGTGTGTGTGTGTGTGTGTGTGTGTGTGTGTGTGTGTGTGTGTGTGTGTGTGTGTGTGTGTGTGTGTGTGTGTGTGTGTGTGTGTGTGTGTGTGTGTGTGTGTGTGTGTGTGTGTGTGTGTGTGTGTGTGTGTGTGTGTGTGTGTGTGTGTGTGTGTGTGTGTGTGTGTGTGTGTGTGTGTGTGTGTGTGTGTGTGTGTGTGTGTGTGTGTGTGTGTGTGTGTGTGTGTGTGTGTGTGTGTGTGTGTGTGTGTGTGTGTGTGTGTGTGTGTGTGTGTGTGTGTGTGTGTGTGTGTGTGTGTGTGTGTGTGTGTGTGTGTGTGTGTGTGTGTGTGTGTCATCTTGTGTGTGTGTGTGTCAGTGAAATTCTTTTCAAAAGGAAATGGAACAAGGCCTTAATTCAAAGAACTCGCTAACCCTAAACTCCCTTTACTATAGTACTTTACTTTATACCCTAGACTTACTTGTTGAGTCAGCATAAGGAGTAATATGTTTTGTTATCGAAGAAGCAACAGCACCAACTGAAGAATCATAAGTTGGATAAGTCAAGTAGCAGGAGCAAGAGCAGAATGAGTTCGAGAATCCACAGTTCGCTTGTCAACTGCAAACGGAAAGGCACTTCTTGGAGAGGTCGGAAATGAGAAAGCGCGCAAGAGAAGTGATTGGCTCTGAGGTTATTGTGTTAGAGTCTCGTTCCGAATGAGTTTCGTCGTACTAGTACTAAGAATTATAGGAAGGGCAGAGGTGTGAGAATCAGAGGAATCAGAGGTGCACAATTCCATGATTCAGGGAAGCCGTCTGTCTATGTAAACTGTGAGTCCGGATAGGAGTAAGTAGTGAGCAGTTCATAACTTCCAGTATGGTTTGGGGGAGTTGAAGTTGAAGTAGAGTCCGGAGTTTCTAAATTGACAGTGCCAGCAACAGCATCTGTCCTGAATACTTTAGCTTCAAAACAAACAGAAAGAATAGAAGCAGCACCGAGAGTCATAGGTTGTGAGGAAGCAGAAGATACAAGGGAGCAAGCAGCAATAAGCAGTTCCGTTCGGGCCTATTTGTTCAACAAGTTTCGAGTCAGGAGTTTTACTTATACCTGCAATACTCTAGTTCTTTCTTCTTTGTCATTCTATAAGCCCTAGCAACACAGCTATCACTCAAAACAGACCATAACACTTTTGGACTATTCAAAAAGTCAGCAAGGAGACCGCGGTACCCGAAAAACCATAAAGTAAGGGAGAATTCCAAGAAGAAAGGCAGGTCACTGAACCTAAGGATAAAGCAGACTTACCTTTACAGAGAGGTCCGGTCTCTCTCCATCTCGATGAAAACCAGTGTCAACTAATAATGAATTGAATCCATTCCTAGCCCGGAATCAGTCGGTTTAGTACCGGCCCTACCGAACCAAAGGGCTTTTTTTGCTTTTCCCTGTTCTCTCAAAACAAGAGAAATAAGAAAGGCTTTCAGCACGGAGATAGGGAGAAATCAGGCATTGAGCTAACGTAACAAGCAACGTTGAATTGAATGAAATCATATACTGTGCATAGCATAGAATCCTGACATACTTGACTTGGTGATGACTGGAATGAAGTGAGAAACCCTTACCGTGGGTCATGGTCTTCCGGTTGGAGTTCTCTGTTCCCGATTCTTTCTTAGCCCTACTACGGGAAGGA
>PYDT01000265.1:0-68653 GCA_004837865.1 Musa balbisiana | reverse complement strand
GATGAGAACTAAAAAGGAATATCGAAAATTCGCGTGGCTTGACTGAAGCAGTACTTTGAAGTAAACAGAAAGAAAAGCAACGACTGAGTGGGAGATTCAGGAGTCAAAAGAGGATTCCTCACTTCGTTCTCTCATTCAAAACGTGCATGAGACCTTTCTTAAGCACGGTCCTAAGTGATAAAAGAAAGAAGAACTCATCTTCGTTCCTTTTTGATACTTCCTCCCGGTTGTATAAGATACGAATCCATTCGGATTTCTAAAAAGGATTACTAATCCTAAAGGTTCAGGAATCCTTCATCAGTGGTTGTGAATGACTGATTTTTCAATCCTTTCGACCTTGGTTCCGCTAGGGCAAGTCCCAGAAAGAATGCGAGAAAATAGAACCATCTGATTTGATTAGTTCTCAATAGCCATGAGGATGATCATCTTAGGGTGTCCTTTGGTCAACGGATGCTCCGATTACACTCGTAGTCTCTAGGAATATCAGATTGGAAGTAAGGAGAGCAGTATAATGCAGGCAGAGCCTAGGTCCATAGGTTAAACGCGGAATGAAAACGGGGCTAGCAATCGATCATAGTGTTTAGAGTTTGAAGCAAGGGTAGTTAGAGGCTAGTCAAGCGGGGGCAGGCTACGAAGTGAAATCCAGATTGGAGATCGGGGATACAGGCCACTAGGGAAACCAGGATGTTCGTCAGTAGGACAGGCTTAGGGTTAGGCATAAGCTTGTGAGCATAGTCTTTGTAGTGGATTGGGTGCATTCCCTCCATAGCGTTGATTGGATTCTTATAGTTTGTATTTTAGTCTGCTTGTCTGTAGCCTATATGTAGGTTCGAGCCGTTAGTAAGTGGGTTTCTTCTAACGATAAGTCAAAGGAGTAAAGGCATGGGTGAAAGAATGATAAAAATATTGGAGAGCGAAAGCCAAAAAGTAGAAGTTTGCGTTGTCGGGTTGGAGTTGAAGGATCCGCGCGCCCCTATTCTTCTTAAGTGTCTTGGCCATTAGTAGTTGCTTGGCGTCTGTGGTTATATGATGTGTGGACCCAGTGAATAATCCCAAGGTATAGAGTCAAGGCATAAAGAAAAGTGTAAGTGAACTCTACTCTCTCATCAAAGGTAAAGCTATGTGATGTCAATTTCCATTATGTGAAAGGAAAGGCATGAATCAAGATGAAAAGAAGGACGGACAGTTCGGAAACAGAGAGCGGATATTCAGCAAGAAGTGATTTTCTCGGAATGTTCATCACCTTTGATCTTGGAGCGGCCAAAACATATAAAATATAGAGTTCAGTCGCTTGGACAATAACCCCAGAAGGCAAAGAGCTCTATTTAGATTGGAGATTTCGGTGCCTATAACAAGTCAATAAGTACGTGTCTTTTATGGCTATGCTTAGGAACGAACCCGGGGTTGCTCTCGCAAGGTTGTGTACTCAAGAAGCTAGAAAGAAAAATGAAAACCCTATGTACCGTAGACTTCCAATGTTATTTAATAGTTTGCTGTTAAAGGGAGGATAGACTAGACCCTTTATCGTAGGTGCCGAGCTGCAGGGCGCGAAGCGAACGAAAACCCAACCCCCAATCATACGGCTCCCTTTCATAGAAGGAGAAGGCACCCTAAAGTCACCGGTCCCAGTTAAAGATGACAAATACGATCTCGACCTTTGGTACCTTAACAGAAATGTTATCTAAGACGCTATATCCCCGGCGATATAAGCATAATCAGGTACCCGCTTAGGCAGCGAGCAGAAGGCGGCGGTAAGGCCAGCCCCAACAGGTCAAGGAATACCTTCTATGGCTCCATCTCCCTATTTTATGAAGAGCAAAATCTCTGCTCGAATCTATAGTAGGTAAGCAAGCACCCCGACTGACCAAGAGCTCCATTCCTTGACTCACTGGTTGAATTCTGCCGCGTAACGAGTTACTTGGCCCTGCTCCTGTTCGAGTGGAATCCCCCAGTGTCATCTGTCATCCTATATAAGTGATATGGCTTTTCCCCTACTGTTTGTGTACTGAGTGGGTACATGAGAAAGCTCACCTGTTTTGAACCTGTTTTATCAATTCCAACGGTGTGTAAGTAAACTCGATTCTCCTGGGCTATCCGACCTCTCTTCAGGCTCTGTCTCTTGACTCAGGCTAATCTATCGTGCATGTCAACAAATACAGCATTCAACAGTACTATACAACTATAGTTTTGTCAAGTTCAATAAGATCTAGCTCTCAAGTGTTTGTTTGGTGAGTGGTAGTAATGAATTGGTGTGGGAAAAGATAGAAGAGAAAGCATCAAGGCAAATCTACAATTCTCTCAGTAAGTGAAACGCACCCTGAGGAACTTTGATATAATCACAGCACATATGCGCTCTATATGCCTTACTGTGCGCTCTTATATGCCTTACTTTTCTCCAAGGCAAGTTATCATTTCACTAACAACTAGGAATAAGCATTAAAGTCAGTCTGATCCTGAACAAGCCTGAATTTCCCCTCCAAGAATTGACACAGGAACTGGAAATCTCACTCGGGCATACAAACAAAGATTCAGGGCTACAAACACGGATTCAACAGCACTAAAGAATTCATTTTTACCGGATGCTCTATCTATATTCTTATTCTAGTTATAGGTTCATTCAGTGAGTTTCTTTATCTAGTTAATCTGTTAGTTCTCTCAATATTCTATTCTTAATTACAGGAATGTTACACCCGCAGGATTACTTGGGCACTGTTCGCCCTATCCAAGTCCCTATACAGATGCAATTGCACCATTACTTCTACTACTTCAACTAGGTCACCCTTCTCTTTCTTATTCTTATTCTAAACAAACGAGCTCACAAACGACGGAGAGCCTACATAGAACACAGCAAAAAAGCAAAGCAGAAAGCAAACAACAAAAGCGGAAAGTTGGCTATCTACTAGCATCAATCTTCCTCCTCTTCCCAAGCTTCGCTCAAACGGAGACATGTACGACGACCCGCTTCATTATATACTTTAGATCTAACAGTACCCCCGTTGATTTACGAGCTGACCTCCCCCATGCTTCAAAGTTAAAGGATAGAAATAATGCACACACCCGAGATAAACTTTTTGAATGCTCCATTCATAATTTTGCGTCTCTAAAGCTTAGTGCATAGGCGAAATGGGAAAGGATAACACTTGATGTAAGCTTGAGAATAGTGGCACGCAGGCATTCTAATGAAGAAGCCGACTCCGTATTAGTAAACTTCTTATCTAGACTATAGTGATGTCTGACGCAAGATGGTATATGGTATCTAGAAGTAGGGAATCTTCTCAGTATCACCGGGGATTACCCATCACAAACGGGCGCCAATGGGGCCTCCGCAAGGTCCATCGATACCCATTTAAATGAAACCATGTTAAGTAGGGAGAGGACTCCATATTACAGTTCTTTGTTCCTTTTTTCCGAAGAGCTGCTGGTGCTGAAGAGCTTGCCTGGTGGGGACGTGATTGAACGGCCTATGAAGGCGATAACACGAATTCAAGAAGGAAAAAAACCTTTCATCCGCACTGAGTTCCACCATAAGAAAGGAGATTAAAGACCCATGGACAATCAGGAAGAAAAGGATCTTGGGTTTATGTGGCTTGTGATAAAACTACGAAAGAAAGAAGTGCAGTTTTTTGGACCCTGGAAATGTAGAGGAAGTGCTTGCAGAATCTTGTGATATGGTCGTGATTCGGGCCCAGGCCTCTCTAATTGAAGCATATGAGCAACCACATATTTCGATCTGAGGGACAACTATGATATTTCGAGAGCGGAGCATAGATAAACCTCTATCACTGTGAGCGTAAACAATTTTCTAAAGTTTTGGCCACCGGCTCGCTGATGCTATCCGGGCTCCTCATTGCTAGTAATTGAGGCTCTAAGAATTGAGTTAAGTAGTAGTGAGGGGCTGAGCCAGGCGAGGAGGTTTGAGCCTTACCCCTTGCTCCTAATTATATTGGAGCGAAAATGAATGAGCATCATCCCATGAAACATCCTTTTGCTGGCAAAAAGAAGACTGCTGAGTACAGACAAGAAAGCGCGCGCGTCTTTAGTTAGTAGATATCAACCGCTCCGCCATCTTAGCAAAGGCAAAACAAACCCCCGACCTCCAAAATTCCAAACCGATAAAAGATATATCCTTGGGAAAAAGTGGCCGCTCCCCCCGCCCCCGCCCGGGCTACGCGCCGCTATCTCTTTAAACTAAACCTGACAAGTTTGTTGTCTCTTACGATCTAGGAAGTTTTTCTTCCCCTTCCGTTTTTAAATTAAAGGAGCGACGACAAATCCTTCGTTTAGTAGTCCAACCGGAACTCCTCGCCATTTAATAGGACATGCAAGCGAGAGGTTGTTATGCGAAAGAAGAAGAAAGCCGCTAAGGAGAGAGGAATTGACCCAAAAAACCGATGCTCATATGTAGCTTCATTTCCAATTGAAAGAAAGTCATTTCATCAAATAAGCAAAAGACATAATCATCATGTGCAACCTGTATAATCATCGGGTGGGCCATGGTTAGCCCTGGTGGATATGTAAGTGAAAACCTCTTCAGAAGTGGAAAAAAAAAGAAAAAAAAACGAGCAGTCTTTTGGGGACCCATCAAAGTCGGTTATTGGGTGAAAAAAAAAAACAAACAAAAGAAGAAAAGGCCATTAAAGCGATCGATAAGCTGTTGGTTCTTGACGTGAAATGAGCAAGGGATTGAGGCGAACGAACGAAAGCCAGGTTTTTAGATAGAAATAAGAAAATATTTCTCTTTAAAAGACTGCATTGAGTTACTCTTCAGGCCAACCAGCGTGCAGGACAAGTAGGTGAACGCATACATAGATATAAAGGATCTCCCTCTTTTATAAGTACTGACCAATAAACTCCTGGGGGCAAGCTTTGTATTGGATGAGGCCCATTCTCGCTCTGTAAGGGCTGGAGAGAAGATACTATGGTGCGAGCTCTGTTCGGACCGCATATGCTTTCTTCCTTTGTCACTTTTTTTCTTTTTACTGAACCAGGCTCAAGCTCTTCATGTACGTGGGGAGCCGAGTTGCGGTGGAACCTTAGTAAAAGTATCTCTTCTATTTCTTTTGAAGAGACAGCCGAAAGGATTAGAAAAGTGAAAAAACACCAGACCGCTAGGAGGTTGGTACGTCACCGTGATTTACATTTTTTAAAGGATATTTCTTTGATCGCATAGTGTGGATATTAATAGGCTCGGGTATGGACCTATGGTTCCGTGATTACCTATTGATGAATTGTATAGGGACCTTTTATGGTTTGGGGGCCTCTTTGTAATCTAGAACATTCCTCAATGTATAAGATCACCCCATACTCTAGACTGTGTACTAGATTCTCCATTGTATAAGACATATGGGGGGTCGCCTTTACTCGAATGCACTATGGTTTTCGGTTCCTTTGACGAGAGTTATAATCATTCTATTTTTGGACTTTGGAAGGCAAAGGAATATAGACAAGTTAGAAATAAGAGGTTTTTTGAGTTATGAAGTCCTATTCGGATTAACATGATTAAAGAGGCAATTTAGATTAAAGCAAGAAGAAGATAAGATATATCATGGGATCTTAATCGACCCAAGAGTCATAAGCGGGGAGAAGGAGAAGCAGAAGCAGAGAAGAGAAAGAGAGAAAACGAGAAGAAGAGCCTTAGAAGCAGGCAGCGGGAATAAGATTAGGCTCAAGTAGAGTGTGTGCAGGCGGCTCTATAAAGCATATTCTTCATGGTCCCAGTCTTTCGTGGATTTTCGACTCCGTTTGAAAGATCTTCCGCTTTTATTTATCAAAGCGACGAAGTTAAAGTTAGAGTTCAGGTAGCGACCGAGAACTCATCAGCTTGGCCTTAGGAAGGAGCAGTCTAGTTATAGTTAGTATAGAAAAACACATCGGGTCAAGAATATGCGAGCAAAGAGATAAGGGGAAAGAAGAAAAGAAAGAAAGAGAAAGGAGGGGAAGGAAAGAGGATTCAGGCCTGGATCTGGTGGGCGGGGTTAAAGGTAAGCCACGGGTCAATAAGTGGAATCCACCATTAGAGGACCTAGCTTCTAATGCCTAAGGAAAGCGGTCTGGTGTGCTGTTAAATGGTTTTGGTTTATAAGATGGTGGGGTTTTAACGGATCCGGGGTGTAAGCGCGTCTTGGGGGGTTGGCGGTTTTTTTTTCGGGTGGTAATTCGGTTCGGGTTGGTAACGGAAATTGGAAATGAAACAATAATTGAGAATAAAGAAAACAATACAAACGGAATAAATAATCTGAGCAGAATTAGAGCGGGTTGTATTTTAACCGGACCAATTGAGACTCCCCGCCTCCCTACCTCCCCTCCTCTTCCTCGTGCTCCCCTTCGGAGGTATTGATATAGGGTTCGGGGGAGAGGAGAAAGCTTGTTTGATCGGTTTTTGTTTGTTTTGCTTGTTTTGTGTGAGTTTTTGTTTCTTTCTGTTGTACTCACTAACACACTTACAATATGTCTCGAGTTAAATTTTTAGAGGAGAATTAATGAGACTTCTTTAGAGGTTTCGTCTTCAAGGAAGGGGAAGAAGAAAAAAAAAAAAGAATCCGGAAAAAAACAAGGATAAAGAAAATAAGCAACAAAAAAGAATCAGAAAAATCGGACTCAGATCCTTATTAGGTTAGCAACAGCACAAGATAGATGAACGGACTACCAAAGTGCATTATCTAGAACAGCACAAGTTAAAGGCGGGCCCCAGTGTGTTTTTCTCTTCTAACGCTCTGTGACGCGTACAAGATTGGTGCTTTTGCTCTTGTTCGGTGCTTCAACGTATCTCTTAGTTCTGTGATTCTGTTCAGTTGGCGAGGGCATCTTAGCATTCCAACATATAGAATGAAAGTAAAAACAGGGCTATTCCTCTTTAGGAGTCAGTCCCTCTCTAAGCTAATAAGCTCACTCTTGTTTGGGGAATTCCAGAGGATGATATCTAGCGCATTATAATAGAATGCGTAAATGACTACAGGGATTCCTTTAAGCATTATAGCTCGATCTATGCACAGTAAGTGAGTAGTAGGCAAGTTCCAGTGTTGTTTTGTTGAAATAGAGATCATACGAGCGCTGAAGCGGAAGAGAGGATTCGCAGAATAGGAACCAGGATGGTTTCTAGTTCTTGATAGGTCATTGTCAGCTGACCGCAAACGACAGACACCATTGGTTACGGTGATTGCGTTGCCTATCAGAACAGAAGACAGAGACTTTCCATTAGTGGAAACAGCTCAGAAAGTCAAGCACGAATGGCCAACTTCATAGGAAAGCGAAACCTCTGAGCACCAGTTCACCTTAATTATGTTAGTATTGACCTTAGAGGTGAGCCTTTGTATGAACAAGTTCCGGGCAAAGTCCCTAGTCAGAAGCGAGAAATGCAAAAGAGAGAGCAGAGTCCTAATCAGATCAGAGAACATGGGTTTTTTTATTTTGTTTTTTTTTTGGAATCCTTTTTTTTTTTTTTTTATGTGTTTTAAGCCACCACGTGAGAGCACTACTTTTTCATTGAGAAATCCCACCGTGCACATACTAACCTAAGGGTGCTGAAAGCGATGAATTTAGCCCTTGTCGGATGGTCTTCCTAGTTGCAATAAGACATGCCGTCGAAACTTTGATTTCAATAAAGGCTTCTAAGCGAAGGCAGCGGGCGGGGAGCATAACTCCGGAAAGGATTAAAAGGGTCATCGGGTTTAGGATAGGATGCATTGTTTTGGATCATGACAAGTTGGGTACGACTCAGATCAGGGACGATGGACGGTCTCAATCGAGTGAGAAAATGGTTATTCGCAGTACGGAGATTATCAGACGGGTGGTTTCTCTTCCGTTGAGAAGCCATGAAAGCATCCGCTCTGAACCCGTCCTTCACGCATGAAGATCATCCATCGGAGAAATATTAGTTGACTTCGTTGATAGGGATAAAGGGACTGAGGAACCTGTACATTACTATGACAATCCTGGCTCGGAAGGGTTAGCATATGGCCAANGCCTACCAACCAGCTAATGAACTCCTTCGTATCAAAGCAAAATATGCCTTCTCCAAAGAAAAAGGAACATAGTATTGCCTTGCTTACTGAGCCTTAGCCTTTGCTATGCGCCTCGTCTTCCCTTATTCGGGCTTAGGCTATTTGGATTTCGAAAGGTCGGAGCAAATCTTACCCTTACTTCCCCATAAGCAGCCTTGTAAGCTTAGCTTCCTATAGAGAGTGCCTTGTAAGCTTAGCTTCCTATAGAGAGTGCCTTGTAAGCTTAGCTTCCTATAGAGAGTGCCTTGTAAGCTTAGCTTCCTATAGAGAGTGCCTTGTAAGCTTAGCTTCCTATAGAGAGTGCCTTGTAAGCTTAGCTTCCTATAGAGAGTGCCTTGTAAGCTTAGCTTCCTATAGAGAGTGCCTTGTAAGCTTAGCTTCCTATAGAGAGTGCCTTGTAAGCTTAGCTTCCTATAGAGAGTGCCTTGTAAGCTTAGCTTCCTATAGAGAGTGCCTTGTAAGCTTAGCTTCCTATAGAGAGTGCCTTGTAAGCTTAGCTTCCTATAGAGAGTGCCTTGTAAGCTTAGCTTCCTATAGAGAGTGCCTTGTAAGCTTAGCTTCCTATAGAGAGTGCCTTGTAAGCTTAGCTTCCTATAGAGAGTGCCTTGTAAGCTTAGCTTCCTATAGAGAGTGCCTTGTAAGCTTAGCTTCCTATAGAGAGTGCCTTGTAAGCTTAGCTTCCTATAGAGAGTGCCTTGTAAGCTTAGCTTCCTATAGAGAGTGCCTTGTAAGCTTAGCTTCCTATAGAGAGTGCCTTGTAAGCTTAGCTTCCTATAGAGAGTGCCTTGTAAGCTTAGCTTCCTATAGAGAGTGCCTTGTAAGCTTAGCTTCCTATAGAGAGTGCCTTGTAAGCTTAGCTTCCTATAGAGAGTGCCTTGTAAGCTTAGCTTCCTATAGAGAGTGCCTTGTAAGCTTAGCTTCCTATAGAGAGTGCCTTGTAAGCTTAGCTTCCTATAGAGAGTGCCTTGTAAGCTTAGCTTCCTATATAGAGAATTCTGCCCTCCGGAGCTTGCTTTAAGAGAGTAAGTCTATCTTTTTGTCCTATCGTATCGGTTTTTTAATAACAGAGCTCTTGGGGAAGCCCAGTGGAGTATCTTTCTTTTGGTTTTGTCCCTTTTTCTCTTGCTTTTTGTGAAGCGTCTTTCTGTGCCCCGCCTTTGAGAAACTAACCATTCACCAAGCCAGCCGACCTCTCTGATCTCTTTTACGGATCTTTATCCCGATCGGCGCATCAAGCGAAGAAGTCAAGTCGAGATTGGAATGTGCAAAGCCTGTTTCTGTTGCTTGGTTGCCAATTTCGGATGACGCGGACTCCATTTCTTGGAACAGATATCGATGTGGGACAGGAAGGAGCTCCATCGGTTGATACTGATGCGTAGACCCTTAATCTTTTGAAAGGTTCGCATCGCTCGGGCCCTTTGCTTGCTAATCGGAGTTTGTATGTTTTGCTTTACCTTACCTCAGTTTCTAGTACCTGGTCATTTTACCTATTCCATGTTTTTTCTAGTACCTGGTCATTTTACCTATTTCCGTATTAGTAACAGACTATACGCGTATTACATCTTCGTCTTCTATTAGCTACTTATAGAGAATCTACATAGGCGACCGATAAAGCTTTGCTAATCAGTACGGGTACACTCCAGCAAGGTAAGAAAAGCTCAATCATGAATTGAGACGGGACGCAGCCAAAGGAAGAACCAGTGGAATGTTGTTTAGAGATTAGCCCAACGCCAATAGAATGAATAAAAGCAAGCAAGGAAATGGATTAAAGGACCTGAACTCACTTTTCGATTGGAGATTGGAAGCCAGTTTTCCCATTGATCCTCTTGCAGAAGAAAAAACCCATTTAGCTCTAGTAGTAAGCGCATCGAGTGAGCGAGCAAACCCAATTGGGGCCAAGGGCTTCTTCACAGCCTGAAACAGTGCTATTCCTTACATAAGTTATTACGTAAAGGTTCAGCATACTGGTGAGTAAAAGGAACAAAAACTCTATTTATGGGTCCTTATAGATCATTAGATTCGGATGCTTCCTTTCATTCAAGACTATTTTCCTGGTTTGTTCTTCCTTGATTCAATTCAGGATAACTAGGATATGAATAATTAAGGGTAACGCTCAATTGGAATAGTTTTTCGCTAGATTCGCAGCCAAGTGAGACGATCAGGCCCTAATCTGCTTCGAAAGAACCGGTGTCATCCAAACATGGTGAAGGGGTGGTAACTGGATCCATAATAGCTGAAACAGATACAGTACAGGGTTAGCCCAATTGTCCAAGCTCTTTTACAAGTAATCAATAAAACCCAATAAGACTCGACCAGCTTCCGCTCATGCGCAAATTGAAGTGAAAGCCCGAGTTTGCTCCAGAGCAGCTAGTGCCTGTATTGGAGTGCGGGATATCAATCTTTATTAGCAAGATAAACAAGCAGCGAACAAATCACTTACTAGAGGAGCAATTCGAAAGCAGCAGTAGATCCTACTTTCCAACAGGTAAGTACCCTCTTGAACCATAAAGGGGAGATTCCTTATCAGTCAGGGTCTCAATGGGAAAGATTGGATTATTGTCTACTTAATGGATGGAATGAGGTGTTTTTCTCACTATAAGTCTTGTCTATGGAAAGGTCAATCTCTAGAATCCGATCAGGTCTATGGAAAGGTCAATCTCTAGAATCCGATCAGGTCTATGGAAAGGTCAATCTCTAGAATCCGATCAGGTCTATGGAAAGGTCAATCTCTAGAATCCGATCAGGTCTATGGAAAGGTCAATCTCTAGAATCCGATCAGGTCTATGGAAAGGTCAATCTCTAGAATCCGATCAGGTCTATGGAAAGGTCAATCTCTAGAATCCGATCAGGTCTATGGAAAGGTCAATCTCTAGAATCCGATCAGGTCTATGGAAAGGTCAATCTCTAGAATCCGATCAGGTCTATGGAAAGGTCAATCTCTAGAATCCGATCAGGTCTATGGAAAGGTCAATCTCTAGAATCCGATCAGGTCTATGGAAAGGTCAATCTCTAGAATCCGATCAGGTCTATGGAAAGGTCAATCTCTAGAATCCGATCAGGTCTATGGAAAGGTCAATCTCTAGAATCCGATCAGGTCTATGGAAAGGTCAATCTCTAGAATCCGATCA
Source organism: Musa balbisiana (assembly GCA_004837865.1). Classification (NCBI taxonomy): domain Eukaryota; kingdom Viridiplantae; phylum Streptophyta; class Magnoliopsida; order Zingiberales; family Musaceae; genus Musa; species Musa balbisiana. The sequence continues at coordinate 57,525 of PYDT01000265.1, read as the reverse complement.
GGTCTATGGAAAGGTCAATCTCTAGAATCCGATCAGGTCTATGGAAAGGTCAATCTCTAGAATCCGATCAGGTCTATGGAAAGGTCAATCTCTAGAATCCGATCAGGTCTATGGAAAGGTCAATCTCTAGAATCCGATCAGGTCTATGGAAAGGTCAATCTCTAGAATCCGATCAGGTCTATGGAAAGGTCAATCTCTAGAATCCGATCAGGTCTATGGAAAGGTCAATCTCTAGAATCCGATCAGGTCTATGGAAAGGTCAATCTCTAGAATCCGATCAGGTCTATGGAAAGGTCAATCTCTAGAATCCGATCAGGTCTATGGAAAGGTCAATCTCTAGAATCCGATCAGGTCTATGGAAAGGTCAATCTCTAGAATCCGATCAGTGAGTAAGTTGGTGACTGCCATATCGGGATCTTCACTCCGCACCTTGTGGTGCCGTTACCTTATAGTACTGATCTTTGGTTGTATCCCCTTGAGCCCTTTGTTTGGTGTGACAGTAGGTAGCATAGGTTCCCAATTCCATTAGCAGCATAAGGTGTCACAGCATAGAAGCGAGATCGAAATCTCTTAACTATTTCTGACTGATCCAAATCGAACATCTCTTAACTATTTCTGACTGATCCAAGAAATGACATCATAGAATAGAGAATTAGCAAGAGGGTCTCTACGCCCAACAAATCCCATATAGTTCCCCCTTCCCTTCTTTTTCTGTTCAAAGCGGAGCTTGATCGAAACTACTTTGTATAGATGGAGTTTAATAAGTTCTACGGAAACTACGAAACCCGACCATTAAGGCGTCATAAAAGAATGTAAAACACGGTTTGCTCCTTTGATTGGTAAAGTAGCCAAACTACTCAAAGTCGCTCTTTCCCGGCAATGTAAGATCCTTAAGAGCCGGCTTGACTTTCTCTGTGGTTCGCTTTCCCTTATGGGTAGCTAGGTATAAGGAAAGAGGCAGGGTAACACTTAGCTAGGTATAAGGAAAGAGGCAGGGTAACACTCGAAGATTTGCAAGTCTCCCCTCAGACCAATAATAAGGATATCGTCATCAGATGGATGAGTGAGTGCTGAGTCTTTAGTTTCTTTATGAAGCCTTGTTGATACAGGTGATTCATAGAATGGAAGGAAGAACAGTTGATCATTCAGAAGACCCCGCCCAATGGTGCCAGTGAGAACAGTAGGCTCTCAAAGAGTGTTTTCTTTCGGATATGCAACTAGGGGTATTAGCAAAACTCGAATAAATAATCCTAACACCAGATATGCGAAATAGATCTAGCCATGAAGATGTGTGAGTCGGTCTCGTTCAAGGTCAAAAAGTGCCTCCGCCTCCGAAAATCAAAGCTGGAACCCGTCATACAAGATGTTTGCCGGCTCCTCTCGTCTTGTCTTTTTGAGCACTACCAACGTTCGACGAGAAGGGGAAATCCCTTTTACGGGCTATCCGCCAGGTCCTCTTGAACTAGATGCTCGCAGGCCTCTACCATAAGTTCTGAATTGCTTTGATCCAATCTGCAGAAGTTATGAATTGTGCTTTGATCCAATCTGCCTCCTAACCATTGCATAGCTAATGGCTCCCCACATCCTCAGGAAGAATTGCAAGATCGGTAACTCCCCTGTCTCTTTTTGTTATGACAAACTTAGACTACGCCCCACCCCTTCTTGCGAGCCGACCTATCTACCTACCTCTCCCACTCATAAAGGCAGACATAATAAAGGAAACTCTTGCCAAGGGAGACCGGGATGGAACTACCAGTGTAATCCAGGTTCGAGCCTGTCGCTCTCTTCTTTCACTTGAAGGGAACTTTGCTCTCTCAATAGCGAGTGCTTCAGTTGTGGTCTAATTGAATTGCGCTCTGTGTCGGTGACAACCTCCAACTCAGATCTTGTTTAGAAGGCCCTTCTTTAGCCAATAGAAAGAGATATAGCATAGAGATAAGGAGAGTCCCAGTCCAGAAAGCGAAGGTTAGGCGCTCTAACAAGTGTTTTTTCCCTAACCTAAGAAGCACTCCTTTAAAGACTAGAAGGCATTCTCAAGCAAAGGTCCCAAAGGGCTGTCTGTCCCTTCTTAAGCAATGACTCTCCCTTCTTAAGCAATGACTCTGAAGGATGTGCGTGCATCTTTGGCTAAATGAAATGATTAATTCATATTTAGTGGGCTAAAGTTCTAGAAAGCACCGGGCCAATCGTCCGTTATCGGAGTCACCATTTCAGTAATTACGAGGAATTGAGCCGTTTTGAATCCATCTTAGCGTACAAAATGTCCCAATCACTTACCTTGGTTTACTAGAAACTCACTCTTGCCAATCACTTACCTTGGTTTCACTAGAAACTCACTCTTGCTATGATTCCAGGATAAGAATAGAGACAGAAATACTTCACTCAGAATAGATACTGAAAGACTTCAAGCAATAAAATAGAAATCCAACCAAATAGCCTTTACCTGTTCCCCCATGTATGTAACCTGACTTGGTTCTCGTTGCGCTCGATCAAAGAAAGAGATACATCCTCTGAGCAGGTAAGGTTGTCAGCCGGAGGAAAAGGGAGGGGTGTCATTGAGCTCTAAAGATAGGGGGAGGAAGGAAGAGATAGGGTGTATCTGTAATTCCGCTCTAACCTAAGGTTACGGAAGGTAGGAAAGGCAGAATCTTTAGTATTGCCCGCGCATATATAAGTCTGGACCACTACTCAGGAGACCGTAGGATAAGACCAACGTAATGGAAGCAATGAAATGTCAAAAATCCTCTTAGTTGGATCGGTGCTATCTAAAAGAAAGGGGTGAGTAATCAGTTAGGTGTAGTATATTAGATCATATGTCTCTTATTTGAATAGAATGGAATAGTGGTACTGGTACCATACATCAAAGTGGGTTTGAATAGAATGGAATAGTGGTACTGGTACCATACATCAAAGTGGGTTTGAATAGAATGGAATAGTGGTACTGGTACCATACATCAAAGTGGGTTTGAATAGAATGGAATAGTGGTACTGGTACCATACATCAAAGTGGGTTTGAATAGAATGGAATAGTGGTACTGGTACCATACATCAAAGTGGGTTTGAATAGAATGGAATAGTGGTACTGGTACCATACATCAAAGTGGGTTTGAATAGAATGGAATAGTGGTACTGGTACCATACATCAAAGTGGGTTTGAATAGAATGGAATAGTGGTACTGGTACCATACATCAAAGTGGGTTTGAATAGAATGGAATAGTGGTACTGGTACCATACATCAAAGTGTTTTTTTTTTTTGGGGGGGGGGGGAACAAAGGAGCGAGACCGATGGGTGACGGGTGTGCATGTAATTCAGCTCGACCGATAGGTTACGGGAAGAAAAGAAGGATTAGCTGTCTCAAAGAAAGAGATACATCCTCTGAGCAGGTAAGGTTGTCAGCCGGAGGAAAAGGGAGGGGTGTCATTGAGCTCTAAAGATAGGGGGAGGAAGGAAGAGATAGGGTGTATCTGTAATTCCGCTCTAACCTAAGGTTACGGAAGGTAGGAAAGGCAGAATCTTTAGTATTGCCCGCGCATATATAAGTCTGGACCACTACTCAGGAGACCGTAGGATAAGACCAACGTAATGGAAGCAATGAAATGTCAAAAATCCTCTTAGTTGGATCGGTGCTATCAAAGAAAGAGATACATCCTCTGAGCAGGTAAGGTTGTCAGCCGGAGGAAAAGGGAGGGGTGTCATTGAGCTCTAAAGATAGGGGGAGGAAGGAATGAGAAATAAGAAGGGGATGTATCCCCTGTAATTCCGCCTTACCTAAGGTTACGGATGTAGGAAAGGCAGAATCTTTAGTATGGCCCCGCGATATAATATAGTCCTGGACCACTACATCAGGAGAACAGATAGGCATAAGACACACACGTAATGGAGAGCATGAAATGTCCGAAAATCCTCTTAGTTGGATCGGTGCTATCTAAAAGAAAGGGGTGAGTAAATCAGTTAAGGTGGTAGTATATTAGCATCCTAGTATAGTCTCTTATTTGAATAGAATGGAATAGTGGTACTAGGTACCATACATCAAAGTGGTTTTGAATAGAATGGAATAGTGGTACTGGTACCACATCTCATACATAAAGTAGTAGGCTGCCTCTCTATACTTTTTCTTCTTTCCTTAGCGTCTGGGGGGTGAAATCCATGCCATGCCTTTATTGAGACTTTATTTCCTTCCCTGTACAAACAAGCTCTTGCGCCCGCATCTTGACTATAGGGCTAATTGTGAAAGCACAGATCATGTTGGGCAGACCAAATCCAATCCGGAATCTAGTGATGTCGGTACCAAAACAAGGAGAAAGAGAAGATAAGATGGCCCCATGATCCAACTAGGAGAAAGATAAGATTGGCACCAATTGGATCGACCTCTATCGGAAGTTTCCTTAAGCCACTCCCCCTCTTTCCCTGAAACCTTACAATGGGGGCCCGCATAGGAGAACCCAAACTGATTACTCTCAATAATATCATAGAAGCTACAAGCAAACTCCGTTGAGCGGAACGGAAACTCCTCACTCTCAACTCACTGTTTACTCAACTGCTTCCTTCTTTTATTCAAGTAAGGCGCACAACATCAACATCTTTTTTCATTGAACTAGTTGTTTGCTTGCTTGCTTGCTTGCTTGCTTGCTTGCTTGCTTGCTTGCTTGCTTGCTTGCTTGCTTGCTTGCTTGCTTGCTTGCTTGCTTGCTTGCTTGCTTGCTTGCTTGCTTGCTTGCTTGCTTGCTTGCTTGCTTGCTTGCTTGCTTGCTTGCTTGCTTGCTTGCTTGCTTGCTTGCTTGCTTGCTTGCTTGCTTGCTTGCTTGCTTGCTTGCTTGCTTGCTTGCTTGCTTGCTTGCTTGCTTGCTTGCTTGCTTGCTTGCTTGCTTGCTTGCTTGCTTGCTTGCTTGCTTGCTTGCTTGCTTGCTTGCTTGCTTGCTTGCTTGCTTGCTTGCTTGCTTGCTTGCTTGCTTGCTTGCTTGCTTGCTTGCTTGCTTGCTTGCTTGCTTGCTTGCTTGCTTGCTTGCTTGCTTGCTTGCTTGCTTGCTTGCTTGCTTGCTTGCTTGCTTGCTTGCTTGCTTGCTTGCTTGCTTGCTTGCTTGCTTGCTTGCTTGCTTGCTTGCTTGCTTGCTTGCTTGCTTGCTTGCTTGCTTGCTTGCTTGCTTGCTTGCTTGCTTGCTTGCTTGCTTGCTTGCTTGCTTGCTTGCTTGCTTGCTTGCTTGCTTGCTTGCTTGCTTGCTTGCTTGCTTGCTTGCTTGCTTGCTTGCTTGCTTGCTTGCTTGCTTGCTTGCTTGCTTGCTTGCTTGCTTGCTTGCTTGCTTGCTTGCTTGCTTGCTTGCTTGCTTGCTTGCTTGCTTGCTTGCTTGCTTGCTTGCTTGCTTGCTTGCTTGCTTGCTTGCTTGCTTGCTTGCTTGCTTGCTTGCTTGCTTGCTTGCTTGCTTGCTTGCTTGCTTGCTTGCTTGCTTGCTTGCTTGCTTGCTTGCTTGCTTGCTTGCTTGCTTGCTTGCTTGCTTGCTTGCTTGCTTGCTTGCTTGCTTGCTTGCTTGCTTGCTTGCTTGCTTGCTTGCTTGCTTGCTTGCTTGCTTGCTTGCTTGCTTGCTTGCTTGCTTGCTTGCTTGCTTGCTTGCTTGCTTGCTTGCTTGCTTGCTTGCTTGCTTGCTTGCTTGCTTGCTTGCTTGCTTGCTTGCTTGCTTGCTTGCTTGCTTGCTTGCTTGCTTGCTTGCTTGCTTGCTTGCTTGCTTGCTTGCTTGCTTGCTTGCTTGCTTGCTTGCTTGCTTGCTTGCTTGCTTGCTTGCTTGCTTGCTTGCTTGCTTGCTTGCTTGCTTGCTTGCTTGCTTGCTTGCTTGCTTGCTTGCTTGCTTGCTTGCTTGCTTGCTTGCTTGCTTGCTTGCTTGCTTGCTTGCTTGCTTGCTTGCTTGCTTGCTTGCTTGCTTGCTTGCTTGCTTGCTTGCTTGCTTGCCGTAGGATAAGACCAACGTAATGGAAGCAATGAAATGTCAAAAATCCTCTTAGTTGGATCGGTGCTATCTAAAAGAAAGGGGTGAGTAATCAGTTAGGTGTAGTATATTAGATCATATGTCTCTTATTTGAATAGAATGGAATAGTGGTACTGGTACCATACATCAAAGTGGGTTTGAATAGAATGGAATAGTGGTACTGGTACCATACATCAAAGTGGGTTTGAATAGAATGGAATAGTGGTACTGGTACCATACATCAAAGTGGGTTTGAATAGAATGGAATAGTGGTACTGGTACCATACATCAAAGTGGGTTTGAATAGAATGGAATAGTGGTACTGGTACCATACATCAAAGTGGGTTTGAATAGAATGGAATAGTGGTACTGGTACCATACATCAAAGTGGGTTTGAATAGAATGGAATAGTGGTACTGGTACCATACATCAAAGTGGGTTTGAATAGAATGGAATAGTGGTACTGGTACCATACATCAAAGTGGGTTTGAATAGAATGGAATAGTGGTACTGGTACCATACATCAAAGTGGGTTTGAATAGAATGGAATAGTGGTACTGGTACCATACATCAAAGTGGGTTTGAATAGAATGGAATAGTGGTACTGGTACCATACATCAAAGTGGGTTTGAATAGAATGGAATAGTGGTACTGGTACCATACATCAAAGTGGGTTTGAATAGAATGGAATAGTGGTACTGGTACCATACATCAAAGTGGGTTTGAATAGAATGGAATAGTGGTACTGGTACCATACATCAAAGTGGGTTTGAATAGAATGGAATAGTGGTACTGGTACCATACATCAAAGTGGGTTTGAATAGAATGGAATAGTGGTACTGGTACCATACATCAAAGTGGGTTTGAATAGAATGGAATAGTGGTACTGGTACCATACATCAAAGTGGGTTTGAATAGAATGGAATAGTGGTACTGGTACCATACATCAAAGTGGGTTTGAATAGAATGGAATAGTGGTACTGGTACCATACATCAAAGTGGGTTTGAATAGAATGGAATAGTGGTACTGGTACCATACATCAAAGTGGGTTTGAATAGAATGGAATAGTGGTACTGGTACCATACATCAAAGTGGGTTTGAATAGAATGGAATAGTGGTACTGGTACCATACATCAAAGTGGGTTTGAATAGAATGGAATAGTGGTACTGGTACCATACATCAAAGTGGGTTTGAATAGAATGGAATAGTGGTACTGGTACCATACATCAAAGTGGGTTTGAATAGAATGGAATAGTGGTACTGGTACCAACATCTCATACATAAAGTAGGCTGCCTCTCTATACGTTTTTCTTCTTTCCTTAGCGCTCTGGGGGGTGAAATCCATGCCATGCCTTTATTGAGACTTTATTTCCTTCCCTGTACAAACAAGCTCTTGCGCCCGCATCTTGACTATAGGGCTAATTGTGAAAGCACAGATCATGTTGGGCAGACCAAATCCAATTCCGGAATCTAGTGAATGTCGGTACCTAAAACAAGGAGAAAGAGAAGATAAGATTGGCACCATGATCCAACTAGGAGAAAGATAAGATTGGCACCATGATCGACCTCTATCGGAAGTTTCCTTAAGCCACTCCCCTCTTTCCCTGAAACCTTACCAATGGGGGCCCCATAGGAGAACCCAAACTGATTACTCTCAATAATATCATAGAACTACAAGCAAACTCAGTTAGCGGAACGGAACTCCTCACTCTCAACTCACTGTTTACTCAACTGCTTCCTTCTTTTATTCAAGTAAGGCGCACAACATCAACATCTTTTTTCATTGAACTAGTTGTTTGCTTGCTTGCTTGCTCACTGACTTCCTACCTTTCGAAAAGGATGCCTAAATACCCAATGACAGATATGCCGCAAATCAGGTGTTCTAGAATCCGTTGCTCGAGTGACCGCCGCTAGCGTTAGTGGGCAATGGGGACCCTTACTATTATACAGAATCAATTATCTTAAAGACAAAGCCCAGAATCAGTTCTCTCAGAGCAGAGTCAAAGTACTAATATTAATATAAAGTATGAGATAGGCAGCAATACCCCTAACTTCACTTTCGGAATAGGAAGCTAAATAAACTCAAGCTCTGTCCGGCCCTCAGACACCGACGTCAAACTATCAAGATTCTATAACTCAGGAAGCCCCTCTTCTCTTCACTTCAGGTCGTGCCTTCCCTCAGAGTTAGAGTAGTCCTAGTCAGCGACTCTTTACTTCTGTCTTCTTACAGTGACTCAAAAAGCTCCACCATTAACAAAAGGTGCTTCAAGCCTTATACTTTTGCTAATGTGAGTTCGTCGAAGTACTCTTGTCTAGGGTGTTAGGTTAGGCAGAATAGAGTGATTCAAGCTTCAGGTACGGGGAGAGTAGGGAAGAATCCATTCCTTCTTTAGCGCGTTGTCAATCTGTATCCGGGTCAGGGTGCGAAGAAAGTCAATCAGAGAATGAATCAGCTGTAGAAAGTAAGTTGCTAGCGGGTCTTCAAATGATGGTTCTGTTATTGTGTCTAAGTCAGTGAAGTCTGCCAGTTCCGTTATTGTTTCACTTACATTAGATAGAAGTGGATAACAAAAGATATAGGTACGGAGTCCTTTCTTCGTGCTCTAAGTCGTAGAGAGAGGGGAGGTCCTGTCCAAGCACCTTTATTAACACTTATAGCCTTGCCAGGCGCCAGAGAAGAGAAGTCAGCTTTGCTAGTTTAGCTAACGGAGATGCAATTCCATGTTTTAAGTGCGAAAGGAAGTCGACAAGATCATAAGTTTCATCCGTGTTTGCAACAACCGCTTCTGCCAGGCCGGGGATCAGAGTAAGGATTTTTAGAAGGAACAGGATCCGTTGCCGAAGCCGAATCTCAAGATGAAATGACTGTTTGACTCTTAGCTCGCTGGAATGAAATCGGAGTGTCTTGTGTGGGCCTTAGTCTGATTGAAAGCTTTCCCGAGTCTACAGTATGTGGTAAAGGAGCTCGTTCCTGAAAGCAGTGGAGAATATCTCTTGAACTCCCTTCCGTCTGTCAGCATACTCTTCTTTTTTCCTTTGCTCAAGTCATCTAGTAGCAGTAGGAACTCGGTTCTATTGACCTGAATCCGGTTCTATTGACTAGAACTCACGGAGAAAGCAGCAGAGCAAGCGGTTCCATGCAAAAGAGAATGGATGCTGTCTGTGTCTTTACTGGATTCTTTCTATACTCGGTACTCATGTGTTGCTCGAAAGTCTGTTCAAGTTCCAGAATAATAAGGAGAAGGATCTGTGCGAGTAAAGTCAAGTGTAGTTCTTGGAGATCTTTGTAGACAAGTTCCTGTTCTAGTTGAAGTTAAAGTAGAAGCCAGATCATGAGATGTATTAGAAGCGGTGCTCAAATCAGCCCCCCGCCAATTAGAACCAAGTCCTGTTTGAGGGGTCTTTACTTCATTCAATTCTTCACTAGGTGGTGGCTCGCTGGAGATTACATTCTTAACTTACGAGGTCGGGCGCTAAGCAAGAGATAGAAATAGTAAATTCCATGTTGCAAGCGGGGGAGTATATGAGTCTCCTGTTGCGGCGTACTTCAAGTGTTCTTGGCTTTCCCTTTGTTAGGGCTTCTGTAGCTTTCGATCCACCCCTTCCCTTGCTTTAAGATTGTGAATAGAGTGTACCACAGCTTTAAGGTAAGAAACATCATCATGAACTAGGTATGATAGATATTCCATTGGGAACCAACCCGACCTAAACAAAACTTGAGAAACCTCTCTCTCTACTGATTCACGACGCGCTTGCTGGTTTATCTTATTCTAATCCGGATTCTTCTCGTGCTTCTGCTCCATCTTTGGCTGATGATCCTAATTCGGTAACCTGCTGATTCGAAATACCAAACCCATCCTTAAGGGTATCTCGTAACATTGAAAGAAACAAGCTAACCGCCGAATCTAGCATTTATAGAAAGAAGTAACTAAGCATCTGACTAAGCACCTGGTCACCCAGGAATGGATTTGAGTGCAGAATAAGAAGCCTCAGCGGAAGAGAGAAGCAAAGAGAATAAACTGACTGTGAGTAAGCTGCTGAAGCAAGGGAAAAAGAAAAAGACTGTGAGTAAGCTGCTGACGCGCAAGCTCATACCCCTTACTAGCACCCAAACAAACTCTACTTTCTTTCAGTTCTCACTCCTTTAGCAACGGAGTCTGATCCAGCTTATGGTAAAGACACACACAGAACAAATCCTTTAGCTCACGCGAGTCCCATTTAGAGCCAATAGAGGAGGTGTCTTTCTTTATGAATTAGTTCCCGCCAAAGTCAAGGATTGCACTTACTATATTGTAGCATTGCTTTACATTGATTGTAAATATTCTGCAAAAAGGAAAGTCAAAGTGCAACTCTTCCCTGCTCCTGCGAATGCTAGCTCTACTCCTAACATCTTAAAACAGGAACTTCTCTGACAAAAAAGGTGCAATTGCTTTCTTTCACGGGGTGGCATCTATTCCCCCAGATAGTTGAAGCAGGTAACAATCGCATCCAAAGAGCTGATTGGCACAGCGAATTTTAGAGCAGCAGATTCTTGGCATTAATCTGTAGCTTTGTTCATTCATCCGATATGCACTTTTCAAAAATAAAGAGTTGGAACAGAGCGTTACATAACGGGGACCAGACCACTTCACTCGATCTACGTCGAGCAAAAAGCCTTGAAATGACAGGCTACCGAAATGCCAAGCCAAAGGTTTCCGAGCTCTCTCTTTCTTGTCCCGCTGCTTTCTCCGGTGGATCTGATTCAGAAAAAGGGTATGCCGCTGCATCAACTGACCCTTCCATTCACGTGAACAAGCCATAAGAACAGAGACCCGAGCTAGGTAACTTCACATTCGAAGAGAGCTACTTGCTTTAAGGCACCGCACCCTTCGCTCTCCACTTTTCTAAAGAGAGTTCCCCCAGGAGAAAAACGAACCCGTCGGATGACTTAACGCAGGCCTGAGAAAGAGGGGTAACCGGCAAAGTCTGTCCCAAGTGGACCCCAGGGAGGGGGCGAGTCTGAGTCCGGCCGGTTTCATTCTGTACGGGTAGGATACAGGCCGAGGCTACTGAGCTACATTCTTGGGACGTCCACAACAGCGAAAGGCTTCCACTCAGAGGTTGAATTCTGTAATCGGGAGGCTCACTCTTGGGCTTAAGGCTGCAACTCACTAGTGCAATTCTGTTACTACTTAGTTAAATTCTGTAATTCGACCTTATGAGTTGGTCTCTTACTTTCTTTTACTACTTTCTTTTACTACTTAGTTAAATTCTGTAATTCGACCTTATGAGTTGGTCTCTTACTTTCTTTTACTACTTAGTTAAATTCTGTAATTCGACCTTATGAGTTGGTCTCTTACTTTCTTTTACTACTTAGTTAAATTCTGTAATTCGACCTTATGAGTTGGTCTCTTACTTTCTTTTACTACTTAGTTAAATTCTGTAATTCGACCTTATGAGTTGGTCTCTTACTTTCTTTTACTACTTAGTTAAATTCTGTAATTCGACCTTATGAGTTGGTCTCTTACTTTCTTTTACTACTTAGTTAAATTCTGTAATTCGACCTTATGAGTTGGTCTCTTACTTTCTTTTACTACTTAGTTAAATTCTGTAATTCGACCTTATGAGTTGGTCTCTTACTTTCTTTTACTACTTAGTTAAATTCTGTAATTCGACCTTATGAGTTGGTCTCTTACTTTCTTTTACTACTTAGTTAAATTCTGTAATTCGACCTTATGAGTTGGTCTCTCTTTTATTTCAGTACCAGAGGCTAGTTCAATTCCTCACTTCAATACCGGAGTCGAGGGCTTCAAGGGAGGTGTTGTTTGGTGCTTTAGCTCCTAGTAGTAGAGTGAAGTAGTGGAACCATGTGTTCAGTAGGGAACTCAGGGATTCTAGCCGGGAAGTTGCTTGCCCTGTTCTTGCCCTTAAGTAAGTTGCAGTAAGTACGGAGTTTAGCCTATTGGACGGTGGGTGGTGGGTGCCGCGTATGGGTCCTGTTTTTCCATGTGTCTAGTTAAGGGGCAGGCTTCCTTCTTTGTTTCATTCACCTGATCCGGGTGTCCATTCATACTTTAACATTAGCTGGCATACTAACCCTCGCACATTAGAATGCCAGGGACAACTAAGGAAAGGGAATGCCAGGGGAGGCTACAAGAATGAGAGTGGAGCTACAGAATGTTGGGTAGAGCGCTAAGCCGGATAGCCAGTAGAGGAAGTGTGAAAGCAAGGCGGATAGGCAGGAAAGTCCGTCCGATAGTAGCACTAAATAAGTGAAGTCAGTAGTGGCAGGCTAATAGAGCAATTAATGGAATTCCAATATCGGGGTTTCCATTCTGATTATAAGTAGGCTTTCAGCACCTTGTTGGGTTTCCATTCTGATTATAAGTAGGCTTTCAGCACCTTGTTATTAGTGATTGATTCTTCCTATAAGTCGTTCGAGCCTTGTTTCGCAGGGGCCCTAGGTAACCTAGAACTTGACTTAGAATACTGAGAATCGAGATTGGACTTAACACCGAACCCATAGCTCCTATTGTGAAGTGAAATGGAAACAACCTTTTTGACTCCTAGGATAGAAGCAAATACCAATAAAAAACTCTTTCATCTCATATAGGAAACCGGATTAAACTGCTTCCCGACCCGAGAGTAAGGAGTGTGACGCAAAGGGGGAGTGTAGTAGTTACTTGTCTAGTATACGCTTGGCCTAGTCTAGGAGATAGGAAGTTTGCTGTAGTTCAGCTCCACTAGTTGGCATACGTTCATCTCCAATGGAAGCGTGGAAGCAGTTTCTTATAGCTAAATACGAGTCTATTCTTCCTGTTCGACCGGGAGTTCCCCTTTTGAATTCCATTCTTACTTTCCGAGGCGAAGCCCAAGATGTGTTTGCCGGGAAAGCGAGTTATGCCATGTTTGGTTATATCAAAAGCGAGTTATGCTTGCTATGTTTGTGGTTATAGAATTCCATAAGTGGTGGTGCAAGCATGAAACCCGATTCCACAACTTAGGGAAATTCTTAGTCTATACCCCGGAAGTGAAATTCTGAGTCTCAAGTTCATGGGGCAAGCAGACAAGTAAGAAAGTGAGAATGAAACCAGTAAGCTCAAGCCAACAAGCAACGGATAGACAAGCAACGGCATAGCCGTTGCGCGGCAGCAACAATAGTATGTTATAACGGCCAAGCAACTACTAATGTTGCGCGGCAGGGAACTGAGTCATGACCGAGTCCTTCCTCAGTTCCTTTTTTCGTGTTGCGCGTTAGTCTAAGGCTCAGTAGTGAAAGGTACAAGCTACTCCACCATTTGCTATCAAAAAACACGGGAAAACGTGAAATCTCATGGAAAATCGGAGCTCTATTAGCCAAAATCAGGTCGCATCGAGCCAAGTCACTACTAATGTGACGCGGCAGCGTTGTTGCACGGGAAAACGCAAAAATGGAATTCCCAATGGGTCATCTATTAGCGAAAATCACTTTGCTACCAAAAAACCCGGGTTTCGTCAACTTTTTCATGAAATTGATCGGTCTATTAGCGGAAATCACTGAGCTACCTTTTTTCCCGGGAAAACGCTCTTATTTCCCCAACTCGTATACTAGGAGCTACAGTCTAGGTTTCACTCCGGACAGGCTCCAGCTACCCGGTTTGATTCTTCGACTGCCCGGTTTCAGTCTTAGACTTGATGAGCTCAGTCCGATACTCGGTGCTCTAAGGCTTCGACTCATGGGTTTCATTCTGTAGCTACTGAGTTCAATTCCGTGACTGACCGGTTGCAGACTTCGACTGCCGGGTTTGAGACTGAGTCCGGTCGGTTCCATTCTGAAACTCACTAGTGCAATTCTGATACCGATCGATCCGAGGCTCGGACTGCCCGGTTTCAGGCTGCTACCCTAGGGGCTCTTCTTAGTCTGTTAGTTACTAGTTCCATTCTTTGCCTCCGGAGCTCCATTCTTGCCCTTACTGGTTCAATTCTGAGCTTTGAGTTAACCCCGGCCTCTCCTCTGTCAACTGCCAAGCTACTACTACTCCATTCCATTCTTGACTTTCCTGGTGCAGGAGTGTACTCTCACTCAAAAACCCAACCATGTGCTCCTTTCTTTTCATTTCAGAATATAGTTTCTTTGACTTACCGCTGACTTTCGCCTTCCTTTCGCCTTAACCTCTTATTTATTAGCCAACCTATACTGCTGATGCTGCTGATGCTGATCTACCTATTACAGCTCACTTTCCTGCCTGTGAATTGACTACAAATGTTTTCCTTGGCACAAGTGCAATTACAGGTTTTCCCTTTCCTGGTTTACCGTTATATAAGTTTGGGCAAGAACGTGTATGTCTGTTCCATTATTAGCAGCAAGACGTTCTTCAGCAGTCAAGTAGATAGGTTAAGCGATTCAGTCTGAATACGAGTATCTTGGGGTGCTCGCTTGAGTGGAGTCCCCCTTTCTGTTCGAGCCGACCGATATAAGCGGAATGCATGTAAGCAGTAAGCGAGACAAAAAGTCTCCCATATAGCAGCAGTGCAATGAAAGTCTTCGAGATAACAGCTTTACGAGAAAGATTCAGTTCAAGCTGGGTGAAAGGAAGCAGTTAGAGCTAAGTCGTAAAGAGAGGAAAGAGGAAAAAACTGGATCAGTATCTTCAACAGGAGAAAGAGAAGAAGCCCTATAAAGATAAGAAGCGACTACGGGCTTGGAAGCTGGATCGGAATCTGAGGGAGAGGTGTTCGAATCAGAGGAATCAAGATCGGGATCAGAGGCTGCAAGTGGGAGGGAAAGTTCCAGTGTTGTTTTCGGGGAAGGGGAAGCGGATTTATAAGTGGGTGCTTCCGTTTTTGGTTCTTCCTAAGTCAATCAGTTGAATCGTAAAGATGATCTCCGTCCGTCCTCCGTCGGTAAGAAAGCGTAGAAAGAAGATAGTCTCGTTGAGTATAGATAAAGGAAAGGGTCATATTACTCATATATATATACATGCGCTCGAAAGGTTCAATTAATCCTTTGACTTGTTCGGTTCTTCAAGTGCAGAGAAGCTAGATCAATATCAAAAGCTACAGAATTGCCAGTTCTTGTTCTTGTTGACCATGCAGTGTCAGTTCCATTTCAATGATCTTCTGTTCTGCGCTCTCAATCAGGTGTGAAAGCACTATTATAGGTAAAGGAAGTTGTGTCAACTCCTATTTATGGGCGTTTCCGCTTTGTTAACGACTCTTTTTGCTAATGCCCCCCTACTGGCTATTCTAACTCCATTTACTTAGTATAAAATACAAGGCTTGCGCTAACATAGCTCTTAAGGTAACCGAGAGCTTCTAGATATTTAGTTGGTAATCAGAGTAGGAGAAATATGCTTTTCCGAGCAAGGAGTTATCAGAGAAAAAGAGTATATGAGCTCGAAAGCAGAGTCATCTTCTGCCCGGATCCCTTGTTTGCGAGATCTCAATTTCGATTCTATATATATATATAACTTACATGCGTGGGAGATAGAGATTCAATGAATTCTTGTTCAGTAGAAAGCAAGTTAGCTGCCCAACTAAGATAAGCGAGACCATACCTGGCAATTCCATCAGCATGATAGTCTCGAGTTCACCTTTTGAATGCCCACCGTAAGCTTCCGCAGTGCTTGTTCCGTTTACAAGAGAAGAATGGCCTGGATCAGGTGAGGAATATGAATCATAAGGTGCTAAGAGATTCCATAAATGATTTGTTTGTTGCTTTGCTTGCTCCAAAACTTCTCTACCACATGCTTGTTACGTTGCGCTATCACTTATTTACCTACTAGCGGTAGCGGTGTGTGAAGCGTCTCTTTACAGCTAGGTTCGGGAAGTAAATTAATGCTTGTTCACAGGCCCCAACAAGTCTAGGTTTCGTATCCGCGTCAGGATCCGATGCGGTTATCAAGTCTGCAGTGTTTGTGTTGGTGATGAGTCTATTTCTTTTCCACTTGAATCATATCGACTCGAATTACCTGTTTCCGTTTCATCGTATAAGTAAGCCAGTTTACCAGTCAACCAGTAAGGAATTGACACAAAGGCACCCCCACCTTGTAATGCACAACGGCTTGCTACTTCAGTCGTTAGCGCAACAGAGCTCGCACCTTATTCTTATTTTGAAGTTTCCAAGCAAAGCACCCGGACCCATATTATTGCCCTGCCCGGTTGGAGTATCTAAGCACCTTTCCTTACTACTTACCGCTGGCTCTAAACAGTAAGTTGAGGTCGGAAATTCCAGTGGTGGTTCGAGGTCAAGAGTTCAAATCCATTCCATTATGACTTTCGAGTAAGATTGGTTCACTTTCCGGGATGAAGATATTCTATTCCTTGACTTTATGGTGTAGCTGACTCAACCTATTCTTTGACTCCCCAGGAACAAGTAACTCAATAAGCTAAGCAAAAAACAAATAACTAACGCGACTCGCGCGCTGGTCGGCAAAATCAAATAGAAAGTGAAGCTGCAAGTAAAGTAGAAGTCGGAAATCAAAAACACAAGCCGGGGGTAGAAGTCGGAAATCAAAAACACAAGCCGGGCCTTAGTGAGTTAGCCGTTGCGCAAGGGAACAAGAAAGATATATAGAGAAATGCATAAGATTCTTAGTGGAAATGATGGATTAGCCATCGGCGGAGTGACATATGGGTGAAACTTAGCATAAAGAAAGGAAAGGAAACTATTGGATTGGGGTGGGATCCCGCAGTAGCTCTTTGTAGTTCCGTTCCATAAACAGAATCTCCTCTTTGGTTGGGAATGCCCGATTTCTTGTAATGGGCGGTGGGTTTTGTAAGAGTTATGCTTGTCTAGTGGATCTAGCCCAGTAGAGTCCGTGCTTCTTCTCTTCAGCAGTTATCAGTTCATTCAATTTCCATTCATGTTTCAGTAGAGTGGAGAGAATCCGCTGTTCCCTTTGGAGGTAAGTAAAGAGTTGAGAGAATCCGCTGTTCCCTTAGAGCAAAGTTAGTAAGCAGTTAGGCAGTTAGGTGGAGCAGTTGTCCTTCCTTTTTCTTTCATTCAACAAGCTACAGAAGAAGTCGTTTCCTTTAAAGAAGCTCGTATAGAAATGATGGTAATTCCAGATCGATTCTTTCTTTATTAAATGTAAATTAGTTGACCTATGCTCTTGTAGGTAACTAAACTTCTTGTCTTTTTGTTCGCCTAGTATAGAGTGGAATCGTATAAAGATACAGAATGGAAGATGGAATACTTAGGAAGGTCGGGTAGGGTGCCAGAGGTAGAGGAGAAAGAGAACTGTAGTGCTAGTATAGTAAAGTTGAAAGAGGAGTCTGGTACCAGAGTTAGGAGTTCAACTTGTCTAGTAGTGACTTGTCTGCTTGGCGAGCGTTGTGGTTATTGAATTCTATCATGTGCTGTAGGAAAAGTGTTTCAAAGGTGAAATGGCTGGATCAGTGGCCCCTGCCTTTGGTCTAGGCGGATCTGCTCCAGGGAGAGCTTCAGCATCCTTCCCCCTATAAGCTTTCACTTCACATTCATTCCATACCCTTAAGAGAAATGACAGGATCGAGGAAGCTAAGCTATAAGTACTATTGATCCTGGGTCAAGTAAAGTCAAGGCTTTTCCGTTCTATTATATATAAGATAGAAGAAAAGTGGGAATGTTCCTGCTCTAAGAGAGAATGAAAGTGGTCATGTTTTTCACTGAGCCAGCCGGGTATTGAGATAGAATAGCAACCCTATTGCTCTAACCTAACCCAGTAACCCATGCTATCAGGCAAGCTTATACTAAACAAGCTACTACGGAAGGCCAAACAACTACGACAAAGGAAAAACCAGTATCAAAGTCAGAATTGGATTCGAGAGTAAGAGACACGCCACTCACTACTAGAGCAAGCAATAAAGAAGAATGAAATTGGAAGACATGGGTGCCTCCAGTATTTAATATAACTCATAGTCCCGTGAACTCTTCCAGTCTTGTTTCGGGTGTTGGTGCTCTAGCTCACTCCGGGCCAAGCGTATAAAAGTTTCAATCTTGTTCTTTATAAGATGAAAGAAGAACTCCCTCTCGCCCACCTAGCGCTCTTTGTAGAGGAATTGAATACCGAGTTGCCCATGTTCCTTGAGACAAACAGAATGAATTGTCAACACCGTAACTTGAGAACTGTAACTGTCCCTGCCGCTTCTCTCAATACGGGCAGAAGAAGTCAACAAAGAATGAATTATTTCTTATCTATTATTATTGATGTCGGCATCCCTTCCCTTCCCGGTTTGATTCTTGAGTTTGATACCAGAATTAGGCTCATCTACTGTTGTTGCTTGGCGGTTGGTTACTTCTTTCTCTCATACCTAGCTCATTCTTATGTTTCTTACCCGGAATCATAGGTCAGTCTGTGAGTTGATAGTGGAATTGAATCCGTGATCCTATAATAATCCGATAATAAGAGAATAATGAATTGAGTAGGGAATGGAATGCTCCTGACTTCAGTAGGGGCCAGAGCCAAACTAATATCTCTGTTTTTTCATCGGACTTGATCAATTCCTAAAGTGTCAAGTAAATTCTACAACCTTAAATAGGGCCTCATTCTTTTCTTTCTTAACCTCTCCTCTCCTCAATGAAACTTTCAGGAGTGAAAAGAGCATAAAGTTTCAGTCTAAAGTAAGGTTAAGGCGCAGAGCCAGAGCCTGCAGTAATGGGTAAGTCTAGAAACAAGCAGTAAATACCACTTTGACGAAACCCTTGTAAACAGCACTAGTTCTTATCGGACAGGCGAACAAAGCACTCGTTACTAACAGCTAGAGCAGAGAGAGTATCAAGGAATCATAGGTATAGGAGCCAGCAAGAGTTCAATCCATAGTTCTACAAGAGGCAAGTAAGAATTATTGTATAGTTGCCAGCAGCTTGTTTCATTCAGTATGAGTTTAGAGATATTCCATTCCTGTTTTCGCCTGCCAAGTACTGTGTTCGTAAACGAGTAGTTGCTTGTCTGTATATTGCTCTAGTACAGGAGCTTGTCCCCTTGCCCACCTAGTTTCATATGTGTTTTTGACAGAGCCTAGCCTTTAGTTGGTGAGTAACGTCTAGGTTCCTTGTGAGCGAGTTCCGCCCTCGTATTGAAGGGAACTTTCGGCAACAAACATAGATTGAAGTCAGACTCTTTATTACACGTGCCTCTCCTTACTTAACTAGCTCTAGCTCATGACCTATCCTTATTTCGGGAACAAGCCCCTCATCAAGGTAAAGAACTGGCCGAGTGTATTCGGCTTATGGAACAATACTCGCATTTCGAACTCTTGCTGAGCTGCTAGAAACTCAATGTGTTACTGGGTTCGTTGGGTCCTTAGCCTCGCCTAGGGAAAAGATGTGGCAGCCTCACCCCTTCCTTTGTTTGCCTCTGCAGAGACTTGTTTAGGAGCTTGTGTTAAGCAATAAGCAAAAGATGGAATTGTTTGGCTCTGGCCCCTACTATATTCTATCTGTTCTTATTATAAGATTGAATTTGAAAGACAGGTAGAGCGGCAGCCTGAGGTGGCTGACTCACTTGTTTAATTCCAATACTGGGGTCAGGTGGTTACCGGCTTCTATCTCAATACCCGGCAACTAAGGCGAAAGAGCAATAAGTCAAAGAGGAACACTAAGTAGTAAAAGAATGGACACCCACCCACTCACAGAAGAATGGCACTTTTTTTGGGGGGTGGATAAGAGCAGAATTGAACTGGGAATCAAGAAATCAACTAGCAAAAGCGAGACGGAAACGGGTGATTCTAATAAGATAACTACTTACAGGGAATCAGAACTTGGAGCTAGGCTTTGCTTTAACTACCAATACAGAGAATAGAACTTGGGAATCAACCTACGACTTATTTTAGAATCGAACCCGGGCATATGAGATTAAAAAAAGAATAATTGGCTTTCACGACTATATATGGGTATGGGACTGGAACTAATCACTAGGCATTCGAGAAAGGAACCGGGGCAAACAAGACCTTAGCTCTAGGAACTCGTTCTATATCTCCTGATCCAGATCTTTGCTTTACCATACCTTAGCCTCTGCCCCCTGCCTATGAGTCTTACCCGTGTGTTGCGCCTTCGTATTGTGAGTTTCGTTCTTCCTTTACTTTACTGTTTCTGAAACTTGAACTGGTGCTTCTCCTACTTGAGCGGAGGGACAGGAATCAATCAATCCATAACTACTGGGGTGAGTCTACCATTACTCGATCTAATTCTCACCTCCCTGACTCTAATTCTTTTTCACTGATGGAACCAACCAACCCTTGCTTTACTGACATTTAATGAAGAGTTGGGCTAAAAACGAGGAATTGAGTGACCATCTCTCATACTTGAACAAGCAACAGGCAATGCATCTACAACTGATGAGAGAACAACTATAAACTGGGAAATCAAGTCTACATTTCAGAATACTACATATAAGTCCACTGAATGAATACAAGCAACTGAAGAGTAAACCAAGTAGTTCTCAGACTAAGACAAAGGAATAAGGCCTGTAATCGGGAGTCTAGTAGCAAGGGAGGGTGGTTTGCTTGGGAGTGTCCGTTTTGAAGCAAGCGATGTAAGGCTAGATCTGTTCCTCAAGAATAAGAGGGCAAGAGGGAATGTAAGACTCATAGGCTTTAGTAACGGGACAGGAAACCGTACTTTCAGCAAAGAGGGGTGGGCTAACAGCAACGAGGGACAGGAAAGGCAGATTGATATGTTGACCATAAAGAAAGAGAATGGCACTTGTTGAGATAAGTCTAATAGTGGAAATTGCACTAGTTGGTCTCAGTCAATAGGTGGAAATCCGGAATGTCCGGTAGTCGGGGAAGAGTGAGTTATCAGTAGAAGGCTTATAAGCACCAGGTACATTCTTTTGACCCGGTTGTATAAGTGAAAATCAAGTATCTTTCCTTTATTGAGCCGTGTTCCTAATTCGAGAAATAGAAGCTATAACTATGGGGAATTGGATTGGAATAAGATAAGGGCTTTTTCTTCTTACCTGTGGGGCGTACCGTGGCCATTTCCGACGATTCAGATTTCCAAAGCAAAGTCAGTTATAGTACTTAAGGAAATCAAGAGCAACCATCTGTGCGTTCGAATGAAGGGCGCTTGTCTGTGTCGATGGAATTCATTCCTATACTGACCAAGAGCAAGACGGAAGCAGGCAGTTTCAATGGATCTTAAACAATGGAACTATGCTTCACACATTGAATTGGCCATCTGTGATTTGAGAGTCAATGAGGATTGTGCCACGTGTTGTTGTTGTCCCAGGTGTACGGGTCAAAGGTATGCGACGTCGTTCTGGCGGAAATTCTGAGATGTATTAAATTCCTTCATCCTATCAAGTAGGGAGGGGATTAGGCCCTCGATTGAAATCCCCAGAGTGTCCTGTCCGTCTTCGAATCTAGAAGTACCAGCAGATAATGAAGTAGGTCTTGTAACTCGAGCAGAATTTCTTGCCATGTAAGATAGAAAGAACCAGGCCATGTAAGATAGAAAGAACCAAGCCGTAAATTTGTACTTCGAGAAACTTATTCCATTCAAGAAATGACCAATAGATATAAACGAGAAACAGAACGAATATAGGAGTCATAGAGGCGTTACTGTGAAACCACACTTTGCTACTGTTGACAAGGTTGGTTGGTACCTATGTTAGCGAAAGGACACATCGAGAGGCTGATAGAGTTGGATTAGATATAAACCAGTCCTTGTAAGGCGGTACCGATGGCCAAACTCGTGTCCAGAGAAGTCA
The DNA here is from genome assembly GCA_004837865.1 of Musa balbisiana. Taxonomy (NCBI): domain Eukaryota; kingdom Viridiplantae; phylum Streptophyta; class Magnoliopsida; order Zingiberales; family Musaceae; genus Musa; species Musa balbisiana. The sequence continues at coordinate 35,914 of PYDT01000265.1, read as the reverse complement.
CCCTGGAGCCCATAGTTGCTAAGCACAATGAGACTAACCAAGCAAGCCGGGGTTAGCGAGATCAAAAGAGTCGCCTCGAATGCAGGCCAGAGATCTTATTTCTAAAGGAATCGAATGACCTCCTGCTGATAAATTAGTAACAGTCATTAATGAGTCCTCTGGTCCTCGAGACTGAACCCTGTCTGAGAGCGGCGCAAGCATTTTTGGACATTGAATGCAATGAAAACTCGAGGAGGACTGAACAGATGTATAGGATCCGGACCCACTTTAGGAAAGCACACCTTGAAGAGTTTACGTCTGAGATGGAAGATGATGTTAACTGTTAGCCCAGAAGGTTTTTGGCAACCTGGGGTCTGAAATGATCTTCCTCAGGTAATGCTCTGCTTTCAGCGGGCACCGTAAACCTGTGGAGCTGTATGTTAACCTTGAACTCAGGAGATACAGTCTAAGGTAACTGAGCTGCAGCCTGAGGGGAGATAGTTTCAGTCTTGCCTTCACTGGTTCCCATTCTAACTTTCTGACTTGTCTGCTTGCCGGTGAACTCTTGCTCCTGTAACTGGTGCTTGTCTCTTTTACTACTGAGCTACAGCCTGAAAGCCCCGGGAGTCAGAATAGAACTCATATGTAAAAGAATGAACCTAAGCTGACACAGGGGATAGAATGAAGCTCTCAAGGCAAGGGGTAGAATTGACCTAAGCAGCAACAGAATGAAAACCTGTAGCTAAAGAATCAAAACCAGTAGCTATAGCCTTGGAACCAGCAGGCAAAGAATGAAACGGACACTAATAAGAATGAGACCTAGCAGTAGCAGCCCGATACTCAGAATTGAACCAGTAAGTATCAGCCTGAGCTCCAGTAGTATAAGCCTTAACTCCAGTAGTAAGCCCACCGATTCACGAAACACGGCTTTTTTCGTAGCCAAGGAATTTTACCTAATAGCTGGGTCCAAAGTCATGAGATCTTGGCGTTTTACCGGGATTTTTGGACGTGAAGGAGGAGCTCCCAAAAGCAGGACTTGGTAACAACTCGTTATCCCTATTATTGTTGCTACCGCGCAGCAAGGATAACGGACTTGGTTATAACTACGTTATAACTGCTCTTTATTGGCTGCCGCGTAACATTAGTAGTTACTTGGCGCGCCGTTGCTTGGTCGTCACATTAGTAGTGACTTGGCCCCTTAATAGCTCGGTCAAAAAGTAAGATTTTGTGCGGAACTCCCTGCCGCGTAACGAGTTACTTGGCCCCGTGTTTTTTGGCAGTGACCCAAATTTGCCTAATAGCTCGGTCCAAAAGTCAGAAAAGTTCACGAACCCCGGGGAACAACACTGCCGCGTAACATGAGTAGTTACTTGGCTCAACGCAAATGTCGAAATAGTACTTAACTTAACTGAGGCTGCTACTCACTGGTTTTCGGTGGTCTGGTTGAATTCTTGTTGGTACTTGTTTGAGACTCGAGCTACCCGGTTGAAGGCTCCGACTGCTGGGGTTGAGTCTTAGGTCAGCTAGTTTCAGGCTTCAACTTACTGGTTTGATTCTCTACCCTAGTTACTAGCTACTGAGTTCCATTCTTTGTACTAGGTGTTAGTTAAGGCTTCTACTTGCTTGTTGAATTCTTTGATAATAATAATTTGGCTTCTGAGTTCTGCCTCCTGTCTTTCATTACTCCATATTTCTATGCGTATAACACATGGGTTAGACTAATCGAAACACATAGGTTAGACTCATCCAATTGAATTATGATTTGCCATATGAAAACATATATATGGAATTGCGTAACACCCCTACGGAACCAAACAAACCATTCTCTTACTTACCCACAGAAAAGAAGGAGACTAATGCTGTAAAGAAAAGCACTTGACTTAGGATACTGGGAAGGGACTTATAGGCATTTGTTAAAGAATGACAGGCACGAGTACTAGTTCGAAAGCAAGGAAAGCAAGCTAACAAGCCAGATCTTGGCCCCAGGGGGAGAGAACGAGAGACATTAAGGTAAGCCTAGGGAGCTCATAAGCCATAATTTCGGCGGTAGAGGACGTTTTCTTTCCTTGTTTGATTCTTGCTTTCGAGTTAATGGTCTGATATTGATTCCTAAGTAAGGAGCCTAAGCCCTATAAGTAAATTCCATAGTTGACTTAATAGCGAAAGGGAGGTAAACTCTTTGACTTAATAGCGAAAGGGAGGTAAACTCTTTGACTTAATAGCGAAAGGGAGGTAAACTCTTTGACTTAATAGCGAAAGGGAGGTAAACTCTTTGACTTAATAGCGAAAGGGAGGTAAACTCTTTGACTTAATAGCGAAAGGGAGGTAAACTCTTTGACTTAATAGCGAAAGGGAGGTAAACTCTTTGACTTAATAGCGAAAGGGAGGTAAACTCTTTGACTTAATAGCGAAAGGGAGGTAAACTCTTTGACTTAATAGCGAAAGGGAGGTAAACTCTTTGACTTAATAGCGAAAGGGAGGTAAACTCTTTGACTTAATAGCGAAAGGGAGGTAAACTCTTTGACTTAATAGCGAAAGGGAGGTAAACTCTTTGACTTAATAGCGAAAGGGAGGTAAACTCTTTGACTTAATAGCGAAAGGGAGGTAAACTCTTTGACTTAATAGCGAAAGGGAGGTAAACTCTTTGACTTAATAGCGAAAGGGAGGTAAACTCTTTGACTTAATAGCGAAAGGGAGGTAAACTCTTTGACTTAATAGCGAAAGGGAGGTAAACTCTTTGACTTAATAGCGAAAGGGAGGTAAACTCTTTGACTTAATAGCGAAAGGGAGGTAAACTCTTTGACTTAATAGCGAAAGGGAGGTAAACTCTTTGACTTAATAGCGAAAGGGAGGTAAACTCTTTGACTTAATAGCGAAAGGGAGGTAAACTCTTTGACTTAATAGCGAAAGGGAGGTAAACTCTTTGACTTAATAGCGAAAGGGAGGTAAACTCTTTGACTTAATAGCGAAAGGGAGGTAAACTCTTTGACTTAATAGCGAAAGGGAGGTAAACTCTTTGACTTAATAGCGAAAGGGAGGTAAACTCTTTGACTTAATAGCGAAAGGGAGGTAAACTCTTTGACTTAATAGCGAAAGGGAGGTAAACTCTTTGACTTAATAGCGAAAGGGAGGTAAACTCTTTGACTTATGTAAACTCTTTGACTTATCTAGTAATAACAGGACTGGTCTAGGTCGGGCAGTAAACTCGGACTTAAAGACTGAAACCCCTTTTGCCAATTCTAACTTTCGATTGATAGTCTTCGAGTCGAGCTCATATCCCAAGACAAGACTGGTCTCCTTACTTAGTAGGTGGATTCCGACTTCCCAACACCAACACTCATTCCGCCCTTACTGCCTTAAATCCGAGTTTTGAGTTCAAGTCTCTTAGAGCGGGCACCCTATATCTCATATTGAGACTTACTGGACAGGAACCGACCTCGAAATACAGATTCACTACCCCCCTCACAGGACTTGAGCTGGTGCCGAACAGGCTATAACACTGCCCAGCAACGCTATAACAACAAATATGGACTCTTAGAATCGCCAAATATGGACTATGAGAATCGAACTGGTGCCAACTATCCTTTAAAGGGCAGAAAAGAAACTGGGGCTTTCACTGCAGCTAACTATACAACTTACAGTGTTTATCGTCCTTTAACTAGGGACTCGGGAGCCAACTCGTTCCTTTAAGGCTATAAGCTACTGATCCAGATCCAGATTCATAGTCCGGGTAAGGAAAGGAAGCTGCATAATGTCAAGTTCCGATTCTAGTTATAGGAGATCATTGGCGAAAGTCTACGAGCGAGAGAGAAGAAACATCAGAATTTGCGGGAGAGCCGGAGAGCAAGGCAATTCTTTGACTTATTTGTTGCATTCTGTATTCGTGGATTACAGGTGTTCTTCTTAGTTAAAAGTTTCATCCTAATAGAACATGTACGGGGTAGTCAATGCCCCAACTCGTATACAAGGCAAATGCTTATTGCCCCAATTTGATAGCCCAACTCACTTATTGTCTGTTAGTAACTTGGCGGAATTGATGAATTGATGCTTAGTGCAGAGCTCCGTTAGCTACGTGGGCAGTTTAGAACACCGCTACCCCTAGACCAGACAGAATAATAGTCCCAATAATGATTTCTGGATTTGTGCTTAGAGAGGAGTAATTGGTTCTTCAAGTTCATGAGTTATTGTGTCTAAGTCTATATAAGAGAAGTGATTGGCGCTTGTCAGCTGCAAGTTCCGTTCTTGTTAAATTGGAGTGAGAAAGTAAGCATAAGAATGAGAATGTACTGTGATTGTTTCATCCCGAGCAGCAGAAGTGGAATCTGTCTTTGTTGGCGCAGCTGCAATACGTTACGCGTAAGGAGAGGGTGCCTTGCAATATTGAAGAATGCGGAAAGCCTACCTTACGGAGGAATCCAGGCGCCTGGAACGGAACACGGCTGGGAGTAAAAGTAGAAAAGAGAGCCTTAAGCCGACCGAGACTCACAACGAGAGATAGCTACGCATATCAAAAGCCAATGAAATGTGTTAGGGTCCACCTAGTGCCTAGCCATTTGCACATGTACCTGTATCCACCATAATAGTTGACCTGAACCAGTCGCATTTGTGAGCCCTATGCAAAAGCAAAGCCCCATCCCGCCTATGCCTCAAGTGAAGTCAATAAATAAGCTAATAGCAACGGCGCGTTGTTTCCGCTTTTGATTCCAAGTGGTAGCTGTAGCTTCAAAGCCAAAGAGTCAGTTTCTTCTGATTGGAAGGTTTCCGATGTATCCGATGTAATAGTGAACATGGTGGGTGAGGCGGAAAAAGAAGGGTGGTCCCCGCCGACATCCCTCTTGCTCAGTAGTTTGAAACGGCGAATGCGAGCGAGGGTCAAAACAAATCCATCCCAGGATGTTGTCAATTTGGTGAAATAGGATGGATAGCTTGGACTAGGTCTTGGATCCCTTCCTATGGAAAAGCAAATGGCGAGACTCAAGGGGTAATTAGGATTAGTAGACATAGACCACGCCACGGTGCGTGCCTACTGATCGAGTGTATGCAAAGAAATCTAAATGGGTTTCTGGCGTAGAACCAACAGACTTCGCGACAAGCAAGCAAGTATGTTTAAGCCTTGAGAAAGACTTGTCTACGCTTCAACATATGAGCCGGAATAAAGATTAGCATAGCTTGACTTCACTCTAGCCCTAATGACGAGGGTCTATTCTTTTATCCACAAATGAGATCGGGGACTCTTTTCCTAAAGGCAACGATATGAAGAGTCTTATGATTGCTCTTGAAGGAAACAGGAATTCATTCATTATACATCCACTTACCCAAGCTTTCAGGAAGGAATCTATTGCTGTATGCAGAGAATGGAATGGATTTATCATCGAAAAAGAAAAGCATGGGCCCTTCCCCATTTCAATGCGGCAGCGAATAGGATCACTTATTTTGAGAAACTTATACGAAAAGAGCCAACGAGTTTTCACAAAAGAATTACTTTTTATTGGAATAAGGTGAGTATATGGTTTTTAGTAATGGATCGAGGTTTGCAAAGTACTTTATGGAATTCAATAAAACTATAGGGGGATTTCCGCTACTTGTTTCTATAGGAAGAAAGAAATGCTTTGAGAGAGCGTATATGTGCATGCACCCGAACCGAGAAAGGTAAAGAGCTAATTCTCAATCCCATTTTGGCTCCGGTGGTACTGCTCCTGTTCTTGTTTCTGTAAACTAACCACTCCACTACTACTTCTTGTTGCTATTGTTGCTATTATAGTGGATGCACCAGACCAAACCAATGAATTGAAGAATTCGAGAAAGACAAGGTAGACTTAGAGCAAAGAGGGGCAGGCCGAGGGAAGATATAGTAGGAATCAGAGATAGGGCAGTTAGAATCATGTAAAGTCAAGTATTCTTGATAGGGTTCAATCAGAATCCAAGGACGGCGTCTAAGAAGCTAGGTTCCGATGCAGTGGTCCAACGCTTAAAGACAGGAATATCGGATTCGAAGAAAGGAATGTGAGACTCAACAATCGAACTACAAAATACAAATAGGTAATGTCCGTTTTCTAGATAGGGAAGCAAAGATCCATATCGATAGCTAAAGAATGAAAAGAGCAAGTAATAGGCTAGATCCGTATTTAAAGAATCAGAAGATAAGTTAGGGTAGTTTGCCCAGTTAGCAGTAGTCAATTCCCCGGTTCGAGTTGTTTTCTTATTGGCAGTGTTCGGATTCCCTTTTCTCTTGTTTCAGTATTGTTTGCCCTAACTCGATTCTTTTTTGTTAATAGTGAAAGGCTGTTTGCCAGCAGCTCAATTCTTATGGAACTAGTATCAATCTTATATCACTGTAACGTTCATAAATACAGAATCACTATAAGTAGTCACAGGCTAAGAAAAAGGAAAGGCACACTAATAGACAGGAATGACAGGCTATTACAACGGAAGGTCAATACCTCTTTTAGATCAGTAGCCTAAGAGCGACAGAAGCCCGTAGGGGACTCAAGTCTATAAGCAGCAAGGATACAAAGAGCAGCACCGGAGAATGAGAGCAAAGGGATATAGAGCCTTAAAGCAGGCAAGGTCAAGCTTGGAAGCACTAGTTCACTTTTTTCGATATAGTCGTCGAGTTCCAATGGTATAGTCGTTTGATTCCCGGGCCAAGCAGTTCGTTTTCAAAGAGAAAATGCCCGAGGCCCCAGGCTTCCAAATAGTTGTATCGACTTGCCTCAGTGGAGAAAAGATAGGCTCACCTGCCCAGCAAACTATCGTTAGCCCAAACTTAAGCTATAGAGGCATGAGCGGGGATACCAGTAATAGCCGTGGCTTCACACCATAGACGTCAATCAAGTAACCCTTTGATGACCACGGATCCCACCAAAACAAAGCAGCACTATTCTGACCAACTTCAAGGAGAATGCATCTTTTGGCATTCGTTCTAGTCTTAAGGATGGAGCGCCAACTCGTAGAACTGCTTGTGGTCATTTTTGGTTTCCCCATTCGATCCGCCCTTAAGTAATTAGTTTGCAGCTAACCCACCTGTTCCAAAACTACTGGGAGCAAGCAACCTGTAAACACAATTTCATCATTCATTCGAGTTTGAAATCTAAGATTTTCCTGATCTGATACCATGACCCCTCATTTAAAGGTTAGCAAATCCAATCTGGTCCCAAGCTACTGTGTGGATCCTTTTTTTCGTGGTATCCTTGAGAACGAGAAAATCTCTGCATAAGGCTTTTATGTGTTGAATAACCGAGATGGGCAGCGGAAAGGCGACGGTCCAGAAAACATGAAAGGCATTAATAACTTCTTTTGTCCGATCTACCCGCGTAAGAGAGAGAGAGACTCTATTTATTTTGGAGATTAGCGGTTCGTACATAGCAGCTGATAGCTGTCCAATAGAAAGAAAGTGGCAGCCCGAGGTATCGGATAGGTATAGAACCCGTCGGTTAGTTTCTCATATTTTGGATGTAGGTTACCAAGTCAGTCATTAGAACATGATCCCGAGAATAAGAGTTTGCATTTACCCACTTTTCTTTTCATTGGTATGCCCGATATTTTGTCGAACTTAATCCAAATAGCTTATAGGTTTTTCGCTGGTTTGGTGTTGGCTCTTACGAACACCATGAGATCATCTGCATAGAGAAGGTAGGACACCGCCTCCCCTTGGCATTTCAATGAGGCTCGATTCCCCAATATCCTTATAGAGAAGTATAGAGAACCCTTTCAATCGCCACTGATAAAAGAGAGGGTTATAGTCCTTGACGCAATCTCCTTTGGCCTCTTCCATTCCCATAGTCAGTCCTATTAACGTTAACTGCATAGGAGGATGTTTCTACACATTCTTTGATCCATTCAGGAGTAGAGTTCACTTAGTTCAGAGTTCGCCCTTGTGCTGTAGTTGATTCTCCGGGGTGCTAACACATTATTATTTAGTTTCGGGGTAGAGTGACTTCCTACCATACAGCAGGCCAGGCCCGACTTCTGGTTAATGCAAGTCAAGTAGTCAGTTAAGTGAGTTTAGAGAACGAAGCGAAGGAAGGAATAAACTTAGGCTTTATCAAGGGAAGGTGCGCGTCATATGCGAGAGATAGATGATTTTCTTTTTTGGCAAAATCAAGAACAATGTAAACAATTAAAACAAGCTATGAGTCAGCAGAAGAGGCAAGGGCGAAAGCATGATGGGCAGGGCGAAACACAGAATAAGCAACGCAAAATGAACTAGAACTGGGATTACACTTGTATTCAATGAGAAAAACCACTCCGAAAGCGCCCCAAGCCCAAGGAGAGTCATAGGTTGGTTCAGGTTACATCCAATCTAGACTAGAGTAACCATCCAGATAATATTCTTCAATTCACGAAACAAACGGAGATTGCTGCTGCAGCTGCTGATTCTTATCTTTCCACTCACACTTGACTTTCTACTTAACTGCTTGAGCATTAAGCACAAGGCCATTAAGAAGTCTGGGCCGGTTACACACCAATACTCATTTGAATCTAACCCTAAGTAAACGAAAACAAACTTTTCAGCTGACCCGTAAGCACTGAGGCTTGCCCGAACTCTCGTTAGAGAGTGGTATACTCTATTCCGTCTTTTCCTTCTGAAGCGCTAAGTGGTGAAAGTAGTAAATGCCCCGCTGTAGCTCAAACAAAGTCGTAGTATTCTGTTCCATAAGTAATTGCGCATTAACTTATCGGTATACGGGGTGCTTCGTTAGGGGCCATTGATTGGTATACGGGGTGCTTCGTTAGGGGCCATTGGTATACGGAGCACTCGCCTGTCCTTTTCGAGTGTTTATTGGGTTTGTTTGGGTCAATAAGCAAGTCTCAAGAGTTCTTTCGGTGACTCCGCCTCTAAAGTAAAGAGCCCACCTACTTGTTGAGTGGTGCGTTAGCTTACTTCTTAGGTGCGTTAGTCGTTTAGTGAGGTTTCGCAGTTAGGGTTCCTTTCCTAGCTTAGTCAGGGTTCCTTTCCTAGCTTAGTTAGGGTTCCTAGTTCCTAGCTTATTTGAGTTGTACATTCAAAGCTCGGTCAATCTTTCCTGCTCCATCATTCAACATTGGATTACCAGTAAACAGAGAGGAGAGATAGATGGCGTTATGGATCCAACCAACTATTCCATCCCCCCTTACTTACAGGAAAAGTTCAAGGCGAAGGCGAAGTCGGGAAGGCCATGCGGGTAGCTCTCCCGTCAAGAGTACGTCACCCGATGGAAGCGAAGCAACTTGTTTACGTCCAGTAGGGATCCATTCCTCAGGGCAATTCCATGCTCAAGGGTTAGGAACTCTCGGGAAAAGCACAAAAGTCGAAGTTGGGTTTTTCGTCCGGCCGTCGAAAGAGAAGCCATCTCAGTCTAAGTGGAAGTAGACCATTTCATAGGAATAAATGTGCAAGTATGGGCCCAGCCCAGCCCAGACCGATAATTCATGGAAAATGGAGTGAATGGTACCGGTCAAGCAGAAAGAATATGAATAGCGAGCCAGCACTATATTTCTGGATTGGAAAGAAGGGACTCTCCAAAGATGGGCCCGAGCGGACTGAAGTTGTGCAAAATGAACGAGTTGTCCTAAATGACCCTTGTTAGCTGTCGCAGGAAGTGGTGAGGGCTCAGTAAGTTAAGCAAACTCGACCAATGGGCAAGCCCTTATTCTATCCAAATCCAGCTTCGTTTTCTGTTCCCGATTCAATCATAACCTTTCCTGAATGAAGAAATAGAGAGAAAGACAGTGAAAAGCAGAGATCTTTTCGTCGAGGAATAGTCACTGAACCAAGTATGCATTCGGAAGCTTTATCGGTAATGACACCCCCTATGGTGAATTATTATTATTGCTTTCCGGCCTTTGCCGCTGTTGCTTGAGCCGATTGTGCCAGTTCCGATTCCATTATGGCGGTGGGCTTTCTAGCGGACTTACTTACTTTTTCGTAAGCTTCGGTCAAAAAGATGAGATGAATCTTTTTCTATGTCCGGGGGCCACCATTACGGTATGAAGTGCAGTGCTTTCTTTGACCTAAGAATGCCATTTCTTCTTTCATCCCTATTCCCGAAAGAATCTTGCTTAGATGGTTAAGTCTGACTCTTCTCTTTCCTTACCAAGAGGTGATTCAATCAATGTACTTGCTTGTAGTTTCAAAGGTATTGGCTTTGTGTAAAAGAGATAAGAGAGCTCTTTCCTCTTTTTGATATATTCTAGAATTCTATGAGAAATGGAATTCGGGAAGGTGCTCTACCCACCCTGACCTCTCTCTAGGTAAGCAATAACAATGACCTTCCTCCTATTAAGTGTCCGTAATCAATTACCAGACTAAGACTTGGATGTCTAGATCACTACCCTCTCCAACACAGTCGAGCATTTAATCCCTTGATCCTAACCAAAGGAATATGGGATAGAAAAGAGTAGCTTGAGATTGACCAGCCTGCACTAGCGGATAATGCTAAGTTATGGAGCACTTGTCTTCTCGCGGGAGCCAGTAGAACAAGTATTAAAAAAAAGGATTAGGCTCCGGTGTCGATGTCATTCAGCTGCTTATGGCTCGCTTTCTCTTTCAATTCCATTTAACCTTGTGAACAGGCGAATCAAGCTGCTATCAAAGCTTGTCAATCGATTCTTTCAGAACCTTAACTCTCCATTGCGAGTTCTTTGACTCTCTTCCAAAGAGTAGACTAGAAGACCATGCTTGTGCGAGCGCCTTTTCCTAAGCCTAAAATTCAGTTCATTTTCTCCTGCAATACGAGATTGGATCTTTTTTCGGTGGTGGAGCGAGGTAGACTCGGTCTTCGAAAAAGTCATTTCATATAGATCAGAGGGATTGAGTCTGTCTTCTCTCCTATATTGATATTGGACAAGAGAGCTCCGGTGCTATCTTTCATGGACGAATCCCCTGCTTGATAAGAAAGAAGAAGCTATTGAATCAATCAGCTGTGAACGAATCGGATGTAGCAAGAATGAGTGCTTTTTATTGTTCCATCTGAATGCTTTCTTTCTTTCTTTTTAGCCCGGTTATTCTTTGAAAGAATACGGGGTGAGAGCCTAATCAAATATGCCCATTTTGAAAGAAGGAGCTGCACATGAAGCAGAGAGTCCACTTGTGGGGAACAATGAAAGCCTTAGGTATCCTTCGATGATGCTTTGTCACCCTCTAGAATGCTTGTACATGCCTATGATGATTCCACTAGGAAATGAATCCGCAAAGGTCAAAAAGCAGAAGAAGACTAGAATTGATGTTCTGGCACAGGGAACCCAGTACTGCTTACGCGATGGTGTGCTTGGACGGAGGGCTAACAGGAATCTTATTCGACCAGAAACCTTGGATCTACTTGCTTGAGCAGAGTACTCTCAGCCTCTTTTGATCTGTTTACGAATGGCCCCCCAGGCCTAAGCGATGATGGCTCCGGGGTTCTTGGTCAATGAATGTCGTTCACTTCTAACCTTCCCATTTGGACTGTAAAAGGAGGCCAGGCCGTAAAAGGGCATTTGGGGGTGGGTTTACGAGAGGGCCTTTTCCCTTACTTCTCTTTCCTTCCCTTGGTGGACGAGTCAACGATAGAGCGAAAGAAATGACCATAGAGTACGACTCGCGAGAGCTCCAGCAGCCTCCGTGCCTAGAGAGCTGCCCCCAACAGATCAAAGGAATGAACGATGGTGCCGAACCCTTTCTAGCTTTTCGGAAATCAATACGTGTACACCTTTGTCTTAGGACCGTCTAGCCGATGGAATTCCCCAAATGGAACCTAATGAAGTAGGCTTTCGACAATGAGAGATGGTAAGCCAGCCTTTCCTTAGATGCGTTGAAAGTGAGTGCGTGCCTCTTCTTTCTTTCCTTAGATGCGTTGAAAGTGAGTGCGCCTATTCTTTCTATAAATACTTTCTAGAGTTCTTCAGATTATCTCATAAAAGAAAGAAAAGATAGTGGGAGTTAAGATTCGGGACTAGATACTGGGAGCTTATCTCACTCTATAAAGTCAAATAATAGATGTGTCGAGCGCGGGCATGCTTCGTCCTGTTCCTTCGCCCTAAGAGAGTTGTTAGTGCAGCGAACGCCCCTAATTCCATTCCACCTGAGGGTTTTTCAAGCGTTGGCGGGAAGTCTATTTTCTCCCCAACTAATTACCTTCACTCAGAATTCTTTTGACTTGAAATTCGTTATCCCCATACTCGACCCCTGTATGTAGAGGCCTTTGTAGACCACTACTAAATAAATAGGATCTTGATAGCAAGTGGTGCAGGATTTCATATTTGTACATTGAGTACAGCCAGGCAGTGGAATTTGGATCCTTCTGGCTTTGCTCCTCACTACAGCTGTTCGCGCATATGACGGGACCACTCGAACTGCGCAAGGTAGAGTTTATTGTAATCTCCAAGTGGGACCCCTTGTTCGGTCAACTCTATTCCATGTAGAGCGGATATCCTATAAACATATCCAATGTTGCTAGCACGACCTTGGATCCACGCCAACTTGGTTGTAGCATGCTCATATCATATCAGTATCAAGTATCCCATGAACGCGTAATGTCTCCACCTTGATAGCGACCCCGTCAACCCAAGCTTCATTAAAGTTCCGTCACTTCTTATAGATCCTGTATTGATCTACCACCATCCTTCGATTTTTCATGATCTGTCGGGGGCAGCCTCCGTTTCCGTGGCAACGGCGAAGAGCGGTAATCACCTAAAAAGAAGGAGCTTATTCCTTTGCTTGAAGATACTCGACTATACTGAACTACTTATGGCGCACAAGCCTTTACTATCTTCTTTCTGCCCCATTAAGTTCTGAAGCAGTGGCTGTGCTACGAAGAATAAAGTATTGTTCGGAAAAATAACAAGCTAGGGAATCAGCAAGTTCATAATGAGTATCAAGATAAGAAACAGAATCATTACAACTGTCCTCAGGAAAAGTCCACTCAATTCTGAGTGTTTCCACTAAGGCTAGTATGGGTTAACTACTCATAAAAATACTTATTTATAATAAGAAGAAATGTGAGCCCGGCGCATCCCGAGTTTCGTTTGTTCCTAGGAGCAGTGCAAGGAAAGGGGAAGTCATCGGGGCAGAAACGAGTCCAGTTTTCGGGAATCTTTCGGTTCTTTTTCACTTGTTATAGAATGGAGTAAACAGTGCTAATGTGAGTTCCAAACTATAGCTGCTTGTGAAAAAACAAATACATGTTTGCTCGAACGAAACTAAACTTCAGTACTTAACCAACACCCGAGTAGAAAAGAAGTGGTGAAAGCCAACCTTGACGTTAAAGGTATCAAAGAAAGGATGTCTTTGGCGCAAGAACAAACAAGCAACGGAACTAGAAAGAGGAGAGGATGGTGCACATAACCTAGCCTAGGAACAGGTAAACTAACAAACAAGCAAGAAACAAGTGGCAAATTCCCCTGCCTTAGCACAAGGGCGAACTATTACTCTTGCAAAAGTGGTAGAATCACAGCTACTATGGGAAAATGATTAAAGCAACGGAACGAGCAACTCCAGATCAACTCACGTAAGCATCCCCCCGAAACCGAGAGTCACCCTTAGCACAACTAAAGTCAGCGAAAACCAAAGAATAAAATGTAACTTTTACCCGCCAACAGAAGATACGAAATAGTAAGTAGCAACAGAAACGGACTTTCTTCGCACAGCATCCGAAATTCTTTAACGCGGGCGCTAAGATCGGAGGGTTGGCGCGTCGATAAGAGGTGTGTGTTGTCCCGGAGAGTATTTCTAGTTAAGTGACACTTATTTCTATAATAGGTGTATTTCATTCAATGATTAAAGCAAGGGCTAGAAAGAAGCAAACAATGAACTTAGCTTGGGCGGATCCAGATCCATTCATATTAAATACTTTCTTAATCAGAAGTGGGGGAGACAATGAAATTAGCCGAGAATAAGCAGTGAGTATGGAGATGAACTGGCCTGTCATATAATTCTTTCCCAATCCGTTGATTTTCTTGCACCGCACCGTTGCTTTCATCTTCCCCCTTGCCAAAAGCGAGGTAAGAGGTTATTGTGCTTGCTTGCCAAAGCACGAGGAGGTTATTGTGCTTGCTTGCCAAAAGCGAGGAGAGGATAAAGTGCTTGTGTATAAGGCTTTAGCTCGGTCGGCCAGTTCCAATTTCCAGTGTTGGGGCGACGTTCATAAATTGATGTTCGACTTTCCTACTTCATATTTCGGGTCAGCAACAAGTGGTTCTCCTGCTTCTGGTTTTCGCTCGAATAAACAACCAGCGTTAGTTAGTGTTACTAATCTCTATAATGTGTAAGTTCAATCCTGACCTTGGTGTGCCGGGCAATAAGAAAGAGAGTACTTTTTTGAATGAGTATTTGAAGTAAGTATCGGTAGTTTGGCTCTCGCTGTATCTCCCCTCCTAGGTCAGTTCCATTGAAATGACTGTTTTCGTCTTCAACTCGACTCGGGCTACCTCAATTCTATTCTTTTGGATTCATAAGCTTATGGGGTTCGGGGTGCTGGTGCATTAGCTTACTCTTGGGTCGGTTCGGGGCTTGCAACCCATTATTTGGAGTCTTTTTATCTATGGGAAACTTCTTTTTAAGGAAATCTACTATTTCAACTTGGAAACTGTCCTTCTGATGCATATGAACCTAACATCTTAGGCGCCGAGGCCGAGTCTACACGGATGACATCTACATAGTAACAACACGGATTACATCTATAATGCTCAGTTGCCTAACAGCTATTACGGACTCCTTACTCAACAAGAATATCGGATAGGCGCAGATGGTAACTTTGAACAACTTCCTCTTCCCCCACGGAGCGATAAGGCTAGAGTCAGTATAGGATTGATATATTAGTATGTGCACTAAATTAAGGATTGATATATTAGTATGTGCACTAAATTAATGGCATCATGGATCACTATGTAGTCCGCAGAGCAGTACTTTCGTAGTCAGCAGAGAGCAGGTACTTTCGGTAGAAGAATATGAGGCTTTCCCCAGCTAATGGCTTTGATGGCTGCATGCCAGAAACAGGGGAGTGGTTAGACCCCCGAAATGGCACCGAAAATGAGATATAGAGTTCCTATTCCTTATGGTTAGTGTAAAAAATCCATCGTACCCCGTATCTCGAATCCAATTCTTATTCTTGCGTTTCCTTCTTACCCCCCCCACTCAAGTGAAAGAAAACTTTTGTGTTCTCCCCCAATTCAGAAGAAAATAGATGCTTTTGAAAACCCAGAAATGCAGCCGGTTTTAGTCATTACTTTTACTTCGTTTAGTCATTGGATATGGGAAAAAGAGCTACAATACGGAAATTCTTCCATAATGCTAATAGCACCTTAATAACAACCCCATTAGGGAACTGGTTTACCTATGAGATCTCCCCTAGGTCCCAAAAAGCACTTAGATTTTTGATTCGATTGGAAATCGGCTGGATGGGAAGTATCCGTACCCAAAAGAGAATGGTGTGGATTAGAGGGACTCATCTTATAATATCTATGTTCTACCAGTTACGAAATAGAAAAGCGAGGATGATCCGAAACTATCCGAGGCCAAAGCTCTGTCCAGCCTTACTAGAGCCTAACCTTCTCTGCTATTTGAAGCGATTTTAGAAGGGGCCCTTCCAATCCAATATCAATAGTATAAATTAAGGATTGATATATTAGTATGTGCACTAAATTAAGGATTGATATATTAGTATGTGCACTAAATTAAGGATTGATATATTAGTATGTGCACTAAATTAAGGATTGATATATTAGTATGTGCACTAAATTAAGGATTGATATATTAGTATGTGCACTAAATTAAGGATTGATATATTAGTATGTGCACTAAATTAAGGATTGATATATTAGTATGTGCACTAAATTAAGGATTGATATATTAGTATGTGCACTAAATTAAGGATTGATATATTAGTATGTGCACTAAATTAAGGATTGATATATTAGTATGTGCACTAAATTAAGGATTGATATATTAGTATGTGCACTAAATTAAGGATTGATATATTAGTATGTGCACTAAATTAAGGATTGATATATTAGTATGTGCACTAAATTAAGGATTGATATATTAGTATGTGCACTAAATTAAGGATTGATATATTAGTATGTGCACTAAATTAAGGATTGATATATACTGTGCCTGTAGTGAGAGTTTTGTGAGTAAGCAGTGCTAATGAGTGTGTTTTGAATCAAAAGAGGCATCTGACTCCTACTAACACGAAAGCCTTGTCCGCAGCGATTGGAAAGTGAAGCTAACCTTGAGTCTATCTACCGTCCGGAAAGATGAAGTAGGGTCGGTCAGAAGAATAGAATCCCATAAAATCCCTTATTTGTGGAAAGGTGATGGCATCAATGGATCACTATTTAGTCCGCAGAGCAGGTACTTTCGTAGTCAGCAGAGAGCAGGTACTTTCGGTAGAAGAATATGAGGCTTTCCCCAGCTAATGGCTTTGATGGCTGCATGCCAGAAACAGGGGAGTGGTTAGACCCCCGAAATGGCACCGAAAATGAGATATAGAGTTCCTATGTCCTTATGGTTAGTGTAAAAAGGTTAGTGTAAAAAATCCATCGTACCCCGTATCTCGAATCCAATTCTTATTCTTGCGTTTCCTTTCTTACCCCCCCACTCAAGTGAAAGAAACTTTTGTGTTCTCCCCCAATTCAGAAGAAAATAGATGCTTTTGAAAACCCAGAAATGCAGCCGGTTTTTAGTCATTACTTTTACTTCGTTTAGTCATTGGATATGGGAAAAAGAGCTACAATACGGAATTCTTCCATAATGCTAATAGCACCTTAATAACAACCCCATTAGGGAACTGTTTTACCTATGAGATCTCCCCTAGGTCCAAAAAAGCACTTAGATTTTTGATTCGATTGGAAATCGGCTGGATGGGAAGTATCCGTACCCAAAGAGAATGGTGTGGATTAGAGGGACTCATCTTTATAATATCTATGTTCTACCAGTTACGAAATAGAAAACGGAGGATGATCCGAAACTATCCGAGGCCAAAGCTCTGTCCAGCCTTACTAGAGCCTAACCTTCTCTGCTATTTGAAGCGATTTTAGAAGGGGCCCTTCCAATCCAATATCAATAGTATCCAAAACTTATGGCTGGACCTACACTCCTCTATCTTTCGAATTTAGTGAAAATCTCCTGCACAAAGCCATGGAAGAAAAAGGCACTCCATTATCGAAACATCTACTAGAATTCCATTGTGCTTACTCACGTCTGTATTTCCATATAAAGACTTCCTGGAATCATTATCCTAAACGGCCTTAGCGAATAACTCAGCCCTTCTTATCCTCCATACATACTTTACTCGGTTTGGGCGAAGCTTTGTCTCGAAAAGTCCTAAGGGAATATGAGCCTTTAACAAGTAACAAGCTCTTCAGGGCACGCACTTTGGTTCCCGAAATTCCAACAGAGCAGACAGTTGGCTCCCATGGGCCACGGGCTTGCTTAGCACTATCCGCCGATACACAAACACAAAAAGAAAACATGGCTTGGCTTGGGAATCCACATTCTGAATTCTTTCTTTGACTTTCACTTCACCTCAAAAGCGGGATTGTTACCATTTTTCTTGACTTTAGATTGAAAAGAGCAGTGCTGTGTTCGAAATACCCAACAACTCTCTCAAAATTGCAGCTTTGTCTTCTTCCAAGTTTTCGACAAATCACCCCCCTTTTTCTTTTTCCACGGATCTGCACTCACAAATCCTGTCCGGGTCTGAGAGCTTACTTGAGTCTATTAACGCGAAGCAACTTGCCCAAAGTTTCGATCCTGCGATGGAGCTCAGGGGGACTCAACAAGCGGTTACCTGTAACCCTTCTAAGAGCTTTGACCCAACTTTACTTTTTGAGGGGGGGTCCTCGTACCGGCAACTACCTTCCTGCCATTCCATTACAGTCGTTCTTAGAATCTTTCTTCTTTCTGAGATTAGCAAGCTTAACCTAGCTCCCGAGCGTACTAAAACGAAAATAAGCCAAACCAACCCTTTGCCCAATGAAGGGCTTAGGCCACCAGCCTTGTCTACTATATAAGTTTGAATATAGGTCTTTGAAAGCCGCTTTCTTCATGCCGGATGTAGGGTCGAGAATACAGCTGTTACCGAGAAACCCGTACTATAAGCAAGAAGTCGCCAATAGATAGAAGCGGAGCTTCGACCACTAAACCATCGATATCGGTCAAATATCTGAAAGCCCAATCGAACAACACGGGAGAACCCTGAGCCATAGCCATAACCACCGACATCGCCCTCATTCCAAAAAAGAGAAAGATGAAAGAATCAGACCAGGCAAGGAAGAAGATGAGCTAAAGCCATTGGAACAGAACTAGCCGATACGATCTTTCTGGATGAGTTTTCCCCTTAGATCATGGATGAGGGTAGATTCCATTTAGCTAGCCAGTCCCTGTTAATCTGTATGCTTCACACATTCCGTCTTCTCCCTTACGTGATAGGGCTCTAAACCCAAGTGCTTTCTTCAGTTACTACCCAACGAGTTTTTGCCCGAGTCCTGTGGCAATGAGGAAAAGAAGGACTGCTACTATTGCTGGTAAGCCTAAGACTGTAAAGGCCCACGTATTTGAGGGCATAGAAAGCTGCATATGTCATGGGTTGTAGGGAAGAGGTAACACGTGTACATGAAAGCAAGCGAGAGCAGAGCGTAGGGATGGTACGGTTATAAGTCTCGAAATAAGCACAGAGAAAGCACAAAACGGTTGGTTTGGGCGCACCAGCAAGGCATCTAGGTTCAAGCAGCATTTCCGAGATGAGGAGAAGGTCTCTTGTTTCAGATCTCTAGGTTTAGTGCACTTTGGTAGTGGCGAATGTTTCATGCCTCATTCCCATTTTCTCTTACCCAAGTTCTCGTATTCGCCTGGGTTTTGTTTAGGAGGCAGTCCGTCGAGTAGTCAATGTCGTATTTTAGTCTAAGCGAGTTCATGGCTTTCCTGGTCTTTGATTACTTATTTCGCCTTAAAGATGCATTGCCTCGGTCTTGTCTTCTTTGACTTTTCGAGTGAAAGAGACTGAGATTCCAGTTAGTTCTTCCATGGGCGGCGTCAGCCAATTTTACCGGCTTTCCTCCAACTGTAACAAAGTTTGATACCCTCGATATGAATGGAATCGGCAAGTAGGCAAATTTCCCCTACTTAACTTTGAACGAATTCCAAAAGAAAGGAAAGGAAAGGAAGTAGAGACACATTCTGAAAGGCTCTTTGGTATTCCCTATTCTGGCATTCTTCTTTATCGATGCGAACTATAGGAGGTCTTTTCACTGTTTTATTTCCTGAAACCTTTTTTATCTCCATCCCAGATCCTTGATCTCAAATGCCTTACAACAATGTGAATGTGCCTGAAGAAACCTTTTCTTTTTTATTGTGCTTGCCTCGACATTCTCCCCCGTAAGGACAGAGAATGGATTCGAATGCTAAATAAAGCAATAGCAATTCGAGCTAGTTCAAAAGCTAGGGAGTTTTAACTCGATCAACCCAATGGCATGACGTTCTGCTTAATGGGCTTGTTCTCGCCGATGGACTGAAGAAGCCTAAATCAAAGGTGTCCTCGTTGGAGTAGCAAGGCCCTTTCGTGTTCTCTGAAGGAGGAGCCCAATAAGGAAGGGCTCTTTGAGAGGATGCTTCTCTTACCCTTTCTTTTAAGGATTTTCATTCTTGTATATACTTATAAGGCTTAAGCTCACTCGCTTTAGATCAACTACTTTACGGCTTAAAGAGGGGTAATCTTCGAGAGGCAGGGATTGGCACGTTGATTCCTGCAACCTAGTCAACCGTCAGAGCCTCCCTCCTTGTTGGAGATTGGTTTCGGAACAGATGAATAGGAAAGAGAATGTAATGATCAGGATTAGCAGCGGTATTTCCACCCAGTCCGTGTTCTAGGCCTCGCTTTCGGCAAAAGCTAATAGAGCTAGGATCGAAGTTGGATTTATAACCACTCTTCACGATCTATTACGATCGAAAATAACCAAAGAGAGGAACCCTAATTGCAGAATAGCAACATGGGGGGCCAGGCCAAATGAAGATCAATCTCATTAGGTGGGCAATCTGCCTTTCTCGTCCTAGTTAGCTAAGGCCTTCTTACTAACCTGATTTACAGCGGGGCTGATTCACTGAATGGGATAGAAGGAGGGCTTAAGCGCTTAGGATGGAGCCTAGCAAATGCTGTTATTCTACATTCTACATAACTACATTATACAGAACGAGAGATATAGGGAGAGCCCATAAATAATCTTAATAGATCTGGTAGCCTAGATGACTCCTCTCTTCGAGCCTCCTTCTCCGTCGCCCTCTCTTTTCGATTCATTCCATTCGCAATAGTAGCGACTCAAGCAAGCACCGCCTAGTCGTAGTGCTTAGGATTATCCAACTAGAAATCAGCTCGCCTCTTTACCTGAGCGGGGAAGAGGTCTCAAGGGATAAGTTATAAGCAGATGAAATGAATGGTCTTGCTCTTATCACGCCCCTCAACCAGCAACTTTAGACATCTTGGGAGTATTCAAGCATGAGAGATCAATTAGGTGATCCAGGTGATAGGATGGACCATGTATTAAAGTAACCAGTATATCGCTTCACCATACTCTAGTCGAGTCATCAAAACCTATGAACCAGGGCATAGCAGCCCATTTTTGCCTTCTGCTCTACCAGTGACTTACTTAAGGATTCGATCTACTGCTGGGAGAGACTGTTCCGATCATAGTAGGAAGTGCCCCTCTCTCAGAAAGATCGCATAGAGAGAGCCTGTCTCTACCCATAGGACAGCCAGGAAGAAGCTCAGACAGAGAGTGTAACCAATCGGCAAGGATCCCCATACCATACTAAGGATTCAAATCAGCCAGTATAAGGAAGAGATTGGCAGCCCTTTTAAGGTAGACTAGCTCCATCTTCTTTGTTAGCCAGGAGATAGACTTCTCTCCAGAAAGCAAGCCAGCTATCGGCCATGGGCCATGCTCCGCCTTTTTCCTATGATGAACCTTTTCCTTGCTCATTGAGCATTAGTCCATGTCTCCGGGGAACACAGAGCTTTATTATTGAGTTATCCGATCCATTTCATCCTTTTATATGCAATAAGTCATGCTTTCACCTGTACCCCCAAAGATGACGGAGGACCCTCTATCTATCAATGCCATTATTAAGATGAAGATTGGACACACTGAACCAACCTACAAGCAATGACCTCTTTCTTTCCCGCACTTTCCCGCAAATACCTGCATAACCTTTCTGCTCTGCGAGTCTAATGGCAATAGTGAGCTCGGCTTTTCAGTTCCCACCGCCTAACTAGCCACAACGGGTATAAGGAACGGATGCTACTCGTCACTAGGCTACTACCGAACTGCCCCTACCTTCTATTTGAGACAGATGAAATAGCTATAGATCATAACACCTAAGTACTCTTCCCGAGGCGCAGCCGAAGCTTATCGTTTTGTCTACATTCCGGCATCCATAACCTCACGATTCATTACTTCTTCTTGTTCTTGTTATCACCTAGCAACTCCCGGTATCAGACTAACTAGAGCCGCTTGCTTGGCTTACCTTCTTCATAGAATGCTTCCCCGGAAGTCGTTCAGGGAGAATAATAGTCACTACACCTTATTTGCTTTCCCGTTCTCCTTCATCCGTTCTGTCAGCAGTACGCTTCTCCTAAACCTTCGGCTTACCAAACTGCCGTTATCTTGTCTTATGAGTTGTTACTTTTACTGGCTGGCCCTTATTCACTTTCCTGATTATATTCATCGAAAAACAAAGGAAATGGCGGATTATTGGGTTAGGTTGCTTTTAGGCCGAAGCGATGGTATGTAATCGTTGAGTTCTATTAATTCTCAGTCAAGCTTGGAACTGGCTGCTTTCTACTTGGAAATGGCTTCCTTCTTTCTCTCTGCGTGAAAGGTCTCTCTATCAACTCATTCTTGCCGAGCAGATGGAAAACGGAAGAAGGTGTGTTTGTTGCTGTAAGGAAGGGAGCAAAGGCAGTTCTCTTTATATCAATAGCAATCAGAGGTTGTAACAGGAGCAGCGGGAAAGGTGGCTAGTTAGCCAGATGCATTTGAACCAGAACCAGTTGACTCACCAGCATTCGAGTCAACGCGCATCCTTGTAATAACTTCCAGAGACAAAGCCCGTGGACGGGGTGTAAGCCATTGATCTATAACCAGTAGACGGGAAGGTAGGAGCACTTTTTCTGGTAAAGGGTCTCAAATTGGCACCTTCTTAAGCAGCTGTTTGGAATGCATCCTTTCTCAAAGCACGAAGCGAGAAAGACAGTACCATACGAGGTAGCATAGATCGGTAGGGCAAGAAGCAAGAGCCATCCCAAATTCAAGGTAAGCGCAGGCGTCGTCTTTAAGTCGTTCTATTTGCTTTTTTTAGCCAAAAAGACCCGCCGGTTGCTAAGGCATAGGCAAGAGCGCAGACAGAAATCAAGGCATAAGCACCGGAAGCAAAGGTCGAGGCTGAGGCACCTAAGGCAGCAGGAGTGAAGGCAGCGGGAAAGAGACAACATCGAATGGACTTTTTTTACACTTACTAGAAACTATAGAATCTGAAACAAGTGAGGCTAGTTAACAGGAGAGAATCTGAAACAAGCTAGGCTAGTGAACAGGAAGGTATGCCGTCCATGCTCCTATCTAGACTGCTGCTTTTACTCTACCAACGGAATCCTCATCTATATTTTGATATGAACCTAAACCTGTAACGGAATCCTCATCTATATTTTGATATGAACCTAAACCTGTAACGGAATCCTTATCTCTCGAGGCTACGAGTTATCGGCCTGTAAGGTATGCGTAGCGAGGTATCATACATGTATGGAATGTTTGACTGGGCTATAGCGATGAGAGCTGCGGGGCAAATCAATCCGAGGCGAAGACATGGGCATGTAGAGAGCCACTGCATGGGAGGTTTCGTCCGGCCTTGATCCAGAGCCATTCGTTGATCCGGAATCACCAGCATTCGTTTTAGCAGCACGAGTTGCACCGCCATCACATCACCAATAGCGGGCAACAGAAGAGAAAGCAGCAGCATAGCATCATATATAAGTGCTTATTGCCCCCCCGGCTAGGAGCCTCCTAAACGATACTTAATGGAGTCGCCATTTATGCTCCTTCGATCTCTCCGAATCTACGTGATCTAACAAGGATAGATAGAGGCATAGGCTTCCGCAGCAAGGGTCACAGACGCAAGCAAAGTCCGGAGCATCTGAGTAAGCAGAAAAAGGCATCGAGGGCAGGGAGGGAGGCAATAGCGTCGGTAAAGACTGCATCCCGGCCCGTATTAGTGTGAGTTTCACTTGTTGACTCAGCAGTTCGAGACTCATAGAAAGTTCTCAATCCAAATCCAGAGAAAAAGCGAGTTGTTTCAGCTGCAGTAAAGAGAAAGGTAGAAGTGGAAACAGGAGCAGAAGCCGCTATAAGGGGTTGGAATATTCATTGTTGAACCCTGTGAACGTCGACCGAGCTGAGAAGAAATACTTGCTGTTCTCGTCGAATAACCGATTGAAGTTGACCTAGATCCAATTGACCTTGAAGAAGTTGAATAACCCATTAAAGCAATTGACCCAGCGGATCCACCGGCCTTTAACAGTTGCATATCAAGTTTCGGCGTTAGAGATCCATTGCCCGCATCCCGTCGCTTAGTTCCATATCCTGTGGGCGGGCCCAACTCAGAGCCATAACCTATCGCACGCGGATCCACCATTTGCTCGTGTTCCAAGAATAGATAGATGTCTCAGGAATTAGCATGCATGTGTTTCAACAAGCTCTCTCCTACTTGGGATCTGGGTCTCCCTACTTACCTGATACGAGTCGAAGGGGCTGGCAGTGCCCTGTACAAGGTCTTAGCTCCGGCTGTGTCCCGATACGAGTAAAGGCAAGCCGTATCAGCTCCCCGTTCCTGTGTTCCGACAATAGCCATAAGAACTACTAGAAACAACCCCGTCTTAACAGCCTTTGCCATGGGCTAGCAGGATAGAGAGCAATATCTCCTACAAGTGGATCAATAAAGGCGACTAGATAATGTAGAACAGTTTTTTCGAACGAGAAGAATCAATTCAACAGCTTTAGGTGAATAAACGGAGCTGGATTTAGATCATTCTTTCGGTCAACCCAATCAACCAGCACTGGGCCAAGCAACGAGGCAAGGCGACAACCAGGTGAATTCAGTTACTACGGAGGTCAATTCTTAGTCGGTTAAGAATAACTTACAGGCTTAGACTCCTGAGCTACAGGCTGAGGTCCGAGTCTTAGGCTTGAGCTACAGGTTTTGATTCTGTTGCTAGGGAGTAAAAGCTACTACTCCCTGACTGAAGGCTGCTACTCGGTGGTTTCAGACTTACTGTTCACTGTCCACCTAGACTAACGCGCAACATTAGCCTAACTCGCTGACGCGCCACACGAATAAAGGAACTGTTATAACTTCGTTATAACATACTATTGTTGCTGCCGCGCAACGGCGTAGCCGTTGCTTGTCTATCCGTGGCTTGTCTGCTTGTTGGCTTGAGCTACCCGGGGTGATTCTGAGGTCAAGCTAGTTTCATTCTTGCCTTCACTGGTTTCATTCTCTTTCTGTATAGTTCAATTCATACATTTGAGTTAACCCCGGCCTCTCCTCTGTCAACTCATACAACAAAGAAAGATTCTACACCTAAAACAACTGGCACTGCTAATTCTAGATACCCATACTTCGCACCCAGACTTGAGAACAGTTCCTTTCCAGAGAGAGTGAACCTTTTGCTACACCTTTTGTTACACCTCGTATACAAATTAGTAACACCTATGGCCTTCTTTGTCAGCTCCCCTCTTAGCCCTTGCCAACTCCTAACCTATTGTACAGGGCTGGTCAAGAGAAGAGCACTGGATTTCTTTCTTTGCCAGCAAATACGGATGAAACAAGAACTGCTCTTGCCTCAGAGGTAGACCGGGGTTATTATTAAGTTCCACCCTTCCTTACTGAACTGATTCATTCTATTCTCTAGCCATTAACTTAAGGGCATCCGAGAAGAAGGTATTTCACTCTATAGTTGACTTACCTAAACTCTGATACTAAGATCCAGATGTCTTTGCTTTACCTAAACTCTGATCCTCTAAGAACAAATACCTCCTTTAGAGGATAGGGCGGCAGGGAAGTCTCCAATTCTTCACAGGACTACTACTTTTACTACTACTAGTTTCAGGGTAAACATCTTTATTCTCTGGTTTCAGGGTCAACAAGGAATTCTTTAGATGTCAACTACCTTACCTGTCAACTGGACCACTACTTTGAGGGGCGGGCAGGAAACCCTGATTGAGAATGCTTTCCTCTACTTTTGTCGAGCTTCTTTTTCCTTTCCTCTCCTTTTGTCGAGCTTAGCTTCTTTTGCCTTTCCTCGTACTGCGAGTATACTTTGGTCAATCACCTCTCTCAACGGAACTTTTGTATTCATGGCGAACAGGAGCTTCAAAGCCAGTACCTGCTCAGCTGACTTACTTGAGACTGTTGATTCTCTTGGGCGGGGCACTAACTGGAGCTTTAGAAGGACATTCCCCACTTCACCTTGCTTAAGAGCCCATCATATTCTCCCCCAAACTCAACTGGAATTGAAGTTCATATGCGCTTGAGCTTGCAGGTTCTGTTGTTTGTTGAGAAGTCAACCACTCATTGAGGCTTACCCAGCATAATATAAACCAAACGCACGTGTAGCGATAACCTCACTCCCTACTCTGCGGCAGAGGCACCACTCTCCCTATTGAAAAGAAGATCATTGGGTCAACAACTTGATGATATAAGAAAGAGTCACAGAACAGCTAAACTCCAAAGCAAAGCTCACTGCTTACTCCAATAACTTTCAGAAGAACATAAACTAACTCCCCAGCCTCTAGCGTCGGCAAACTATCTAACACACAAGAAGCTAACGCGTCTCCATCCTAATCGGAACTGAACCACTACTTGGTAAAGCCTGCCTGTAAATAAGCCTATTCTTATCGTTTCAACCAGGGCCCTTATCCATCTTCTGTGGATGAAACGGAAAACTCCCTTTCTTTCCTGACTTGCGCACTGCTGACTTATGGAGTTCGGGGCAGACTATTTGACATTAAAGGCTTTGAAGCAAGCTTGAGTTGAGGTCTGTAACACGTCGAGTATAGTTGACTTTTTCACTCACTCCTACTGTAGCTCACAAGAACTACTCAGAACTTACCTTCCCTCCTTCCCTCTTCGGAGGTGGTCATAATGAACTGACTATAAGGAATTTTGACTAAAGGCAATCGTGCTTCTGTTGTGGGTAGCTCATCTCTAAGTTTGGAGAGATCCATTTTGCTCTAGTAGCCAGGTAAGACTTCAAATGGAATGGACTTAGCGCGTAGTAATCTATGTGCGACTACACTCTCTTTTTTTGGACTTGATCATTGAACTCATTTTGCCTACGATTTGGTCCTGCAGCGATGAAACTTGCTTGTTGAATCGTGATCACTCCTTGGATATATGGTAAACATCGATTTTGCACTATCCACCCGTGTAGGAACAAACAAACAAGTAGAGGATCTGGTTCATTTCATTCTATCTTTATTAAGGAAACCAGAAAGAAGGGACTCGGGATGAAGACTAATTCCACTTCATCAACCCCGAGAAAAAAGGTAGCTCAGTCGGGAGCTCCTGCCGCGTCACATTAGTAGTGACTTGGCCCCCTAATAGCTGACCGGATTTCTCAGATTATTTGACAAAACCCGTGTTTTTTGGTAGCAAAGCCATTTTACCTAATAGCAAGCCCAAAAGTCATGATCATTTTCCTATTTCCCGTGTTTTTTGGCAGTGACCTCATTTTACCTAATAGCCCGAGAAAAAACAAAGAATTTTTCCGTTTTCCCGTCTTTTTTGATAGCCAGGTCATTTCCCCTAATAGAGCTCCGATTTTCCATGAGATTTGGACAAAACCCGTGTTTTTTGGTAGCATTTCAAGGAGTCGCTTGTACCTTTCACTACTGAGCTACAGTCTAAGGTAACAGAGCTCCAGACTCGTTTGTGAGAGTTCCAGACAAGCCGTTACGCATTCATTAGTTTACCTTACAGGATTTGAGCGTTGAATAAGCTTTGTTTACTTACTTATTGAATTCAAGTCAGCGGGTGAGAAAGGACACTCGGAATCAGGGTATAAAGCTGGTTCCGGAAATCCATCTAGGTAGAAAGCCCTGAGTAGTGGTAGGTTCAGGAAAGAATAAGGGCCAAGCAAACAATGAACTACTTGTCTATACTCCGCTTGGCGATTTCACTCGCACAAGAACGGAACTGGAAGAACGTCTTGCACCTGCTCTTAACCGGCCAGTACTCTCTTAACTATATTCCTTCCCCGAACTTGACTATCTGATTGCCCCAACTAACACTTCATCTTGCTTGAGAGCACCAGGTAAAGAATGAAGTCAATAGACCCCCCTTCCCTCTATCTCTTACGCCACGCCCAAACTCTCCTTGAAGTTCTGAATTCATTTGAATCTCCTCTCGAGCGTATAAAGGAATGTGACCTAGGAGCTGAGCTTTCTTTGGAATCAGATAGTCCACGACACCTTGTTGAAGAAGCACCTGTCTCGTACGACTTAGAGCCAATAACGGATCTTGGATACAACGCGCTTGCTGGTTCCCTTGCTTGAAGATCCAGGTTGGTCTTTCGCTGACGCCACTACGGATTGATTTGGAGCATACGGTAAGGCTCCCCCAGCAACAAGAATACCGGCCCACTCGCTGCTACAAGTAAAACCACTCGTGCACTCGCAGCTTCAAGTAAAACCACTCGATGCTCTCTCGCAAGCTAGATTAGTCTCTATAAGTCTTAGTGCTACGAAGCTTTTTAGAGACTCCTTTCACCTTGTACGCATACGCTATTTTCTGCTTTTATTTACCTTGTTATGTGATGCCAGATTTGTATGCAAGGGTACATCATATTTTACTCACTATACTTCAATAAAGGCAGAGGAGGAACGAAGTCACTCGACATAAAGGAAGAGGAGGAACATAGAATAAGTAATATAAGATAGCGCATAAGGGAGATATGAATTCCATTCTGACTTGCTTGGCGCCAATAGCTGTATCTGATTGCTGGAATGAATATTGATTGCTTGGCGCCAACACAACTAAGATTCTCTAATTACCCGTTACCCTCTACGAAATACCGGATATTCCCCTCGAAACTCAGAATGAATTGTGGAATGGATTCTGGAGAGTGCATATACTATATTGGCATCGGGAGCTGGGTATTTTCACTCCATTCTTTACTGGGCTCGGTAAGAGGTATATTCTCAATTCTTAACATTCATACTTGCTGATACTTCTAGGGTATGATCTAGAGCGCATTAGCTGTGGGAGGAAGGTGAGGGTTCGGGTTCGAGTGAGACTTGTGGAATTGAGTGAGGAACCCAGTACACCTGATTAAAGGACAAAGGCAGAGAGAGGGTGAAGCAAGGGATATGTAGTTTTCTAATCCTTCTCTTCTCCCCGAAGCGGCTACTATAGAACCTCTGTATGGAGATAGGGTCTTTGCGAACCCTTAGTGCTCTTGGGCAAACAAAGTGCAAGTTCCTCATTTCGGTGTTCGAGCGTCAGGAGTTCTTTTAGAGAAGGTGCCTCTCTCTATTCGTTCTTATTGTTCTTTCGCTCTCTTATGCTTCTATTTCTTTTGCACAACATTCCATTCCATTCTTACTGAGCCCAACTAACTACAGCAGAAAAGTGGTAGTCCCCAACTCACTAAAGCATTAAAGCGGCTAACTACTACTAGCCCAACAAACAAAAGCGGAAAAGCGGGCCCAAAAACATAAGCATCTTTCCCGTAGTGTGCCCGCATCAAAGCTGTAGTGCTAACTACTACTATAATTCAGGTTCGTTTTTCAGCTCGTCTTTCCCCTGGCATCTTTTTTGTTAGCAAGCTTATCGCTCTTCTAAGATCTGACGGATTTCTCATTCAGGTAAAGAATAAGTAATACTACATAGCTATGTTGACAATCTCCTTGCTCTCCATATATGCTATCTTTACTTTGTTGGGTGGGAGGGGCTTCCGTCTCTTTTTCTGGATTTCCATACTTTTCTGTATTTGACTTCTCTGTAGCACAAAGAATAGAGTCCTACTGATTAAGGGGGAACAGGTTTATTGGATTACATGATAGAAAGCTATAGTCTCGGCAGTCCTTCTTTGGCCATCCCGTTCCACTCGTACTGATTGATGACCCATTAACTAAATGAAGTAGACCTAAGTAAGACTATCCTTAAGTTTCGCTTTATTCCCTACCAGAGGGCTAGTCGTCAATAGGGGTGAGGCAAAGGAAGAAAGAAAGAAGCGAGCGATACTACATAAATAGGCAGAAATATCTTCTAGCTATGGGAGAATAGCATAAGTAGATTCTCTTGTGGGGAGATCCCTTTCCTTACTTTGTTCATGTGACCATTGCAGTAAGTGGGCCTGCTCTTTGTCCCATTTCATTTACTTACTTATTGCTTCAGTTAGGTTATCGGTCGGGGGAACTCAATCAGTCAATCAATAGTTGGTTGGTTCAAATAGAAGATGAAGGGTCTTTTCTAAAGCACTGGAACATGACATGACGGCTTATCTCCTTCCTCCCTTTCTTTTACTTGAGCCGGCACTTTACCTTTTACCTTGCTCTGGAACTAGACCTGGAGAAGGCAGTCCTAGGCCTAACTCAACTATTAGAGAGCTCCGCTCAGAGGCATCCCCAACACCAACAAACAATCTTTTTTATTTATACACCAACTTTCGATTCTCTTTCGCCCTTGCGCATTAGCTAAGCCGTTTTAAGCTTAGCCCTCAGTAGATCAAACTTGAATGTTGGCGGTTCTTGAACAGGTGGATTCTCAAGTAGATGATAAGCCCGTATCAAGCCTACCATCTCTCTCTCATGAAAGTGTTTCCATCCCGTCTCCGAAAGAAAGAAAGAAAGAGATTCCATATCCGTATGGCCCTGGTTCCTGATTCCACTGGTTGTAAGACAATATGCTGGGTCAGAAGGAAGAGCAAGAGCAAACATCATCTTCTCCGGGCTCTTCTCTGGATCTTGATTCGGCAGCAGATTGCTCCGCCCTTGCTTTTGTTCCCCGAACTCAATAAGAAAGTTCAAGGTGTTTATTCCCTGTGCAAGATAATCCATTAATGTTTTAGTTGACAGTTCCATTTCTTTCTGCACATAAGTTAGAAGGATCAGACTCAGTTTCAAGAGAGGAAGCTAGATGAGGGGTTCGCGCTTCAGCTGTAATTTCCAGTCGAGTGAGGGATGCGCTTACGGGAGCAAGAGACGAGCCTAGAGATTCAATCAATTCTTCAGCGTTAAGTATTACCAGGCCCAACAAGAGAGAGGTCATGCGCTAACAGGGTAATTGGAGCTCCTGTCAACAAGTAGTGAGTCAGCAATTAGCTTTTGAGTGAGCGCCGGTTCTGAAAGGATGGTTTCTTTGCTCCTAGGAGTTGGCTCATTCTTTTTTGCCCAAGCCGGTAAGAGAAAGTGAGATTCATCATAAGAATAACGTTTATTTACTAATCTCTATACTTGAAGGAACTGTCTAAGCTGATTCAGAAGTTCCAGCCCTGAAGTGAATGGTGAAGTCAACGAAATCAGAATCATAACAAGTAACTACTACTAACAGCCAAACAGGAAAACATTCCATATTTATTCTTTCGAGTGAGCATCGCCAACACTGACTGACAGATTCCACTCAACCACAAGGAAAGGAGCGTATCTCGCCTCTGATTCTATAACAGCTGTTCATTCTCTTATTGCAACACTCAAACCCGCTCCAACAAGAAGTGTTAGCGCAACTAAAGCACTTGCCTCACTCTGTTACTCCTGGTAAGTTGTAAGTCAAAGTATGGGGGATGGGGGCGAAACAGCTGATGGGAATGATTCTCTTCAAGCAAAGGCGAGATCCATATAGTATCTTTAAGAACTGTTTGCTGGCTGACCTGGTCCTGATTCGAATCCTGCTCCCGCCTACAGAAACTATATCTCCGGGTAAAGCTTCTTATCTTGTCTCCTTCTACGGACTCTCTATCTTATCAAGTGCCCCCCCCCACTCTGGAGATTTATCCGGCTTATGATTCTACACCAGCTCCTTTAGCCTTTGCGGATACGAAAGAAAACTGGAACGTAACCGAACTCTCGAAAACCAGACTTGCGAGCACCACTGATATAGGATTAAGGAAAGAAACACACTCTATTCCCTTTGATTTTGCCGAATAATACTTTAAGACGAAAACAGTCATTTCATCTCACTCGCCATAGTAGAGTTAAGTCAGAATTGAACTTCCCACTGAGGAGACTGATCCTTCTGTTGCTTCAGGACTTTTTCCAACCTAATATAAGTGAGCAACCGGAACTCGCCAATCAATAACCTCTCTATACGACAAACACAAGAACAGCGGATTTGGATTCTTCTCCTTCTCTTTTTTCTATATAAGACAAAGACACTGATCCTTGCTTTACTGGCTTTAGGCTCCCACACCCTATAGAAAGTATTGCTTTCCGGAAAGTCAAAATCAAAGACTGTAGTGACAGGCTAATAGCTGGTATTTGCTTGGTGTGACTAAGAGACAGGAAGGTCCGCTTTCACGTCAATAGCTACAGAATTAAGGTAAGGTGGGGCAGGCTAGTCTCCCAAGGTTAAGTTCGTTGGAGTCAATCTAAGAACAAGGTCGGGGGCGGCTCAAGAGTCCAAGCCAGGGGAGTTCTACTTCAGGGGCAGTGTTGTATTGCTCGGGAGTTCTACTTCAGGGGCAGTGTTGTATTGCTCGTTTTTAGTTCCGGTCTTGTTACCAATGATAGTCTACCTCTCCTTGCTTTCACTCTTCACTTACTAACTATTAGACTCAATCAAAGAATCCAGAATCCAATTAGAGAGTCCGGATCTCATACCTGCCTTTGTATACGAGCTCTCAGACTAATAGTTGGAGTTTCCTCTCTACAAATACATAGGAATCCGAATAAGCAAACTAAGAATTCCACCGATGCGAACCTCCCTTCCCCCGCAACAGGTGCCTCTAAAGTCGTAAAGTCAGAATGGAACATAGAAAGAAGAAGTCAACTAAGTGGTCTAAGACAACAACTCAGTGAACCCAACTCGAAACCCAGAATAAAACACTACCCTAACGAATCAAACCTGACTCTTGGAATGAAAGAAAGGAGTAAAAGGCTTGAACTTATAACTCGGAATAAAGAATGAAGAGCCCGGGTAGCAGCACTTAATGCTAAAACCTGACTTAAGAGACTGACTCAAGAGATTGGATTACGCAAACAACAAGCAACATTGGGTGCCAAAGCAAGGAAGGCTTCCAACTAAACCCCCACAATACGAAAAATAAGGAATGCAATAAGCAAGGTAGGAGACATAAGCGAGTATACAGCACAAAGCAACACTCAAAGCAAGGGGATAGAAGCTAAGAGGTGATAAAGCAAGGCTGGTAGGCAATAGAGTCAGGATCCAATGTGCGGGAATTAGAGCAAAGAGAGTTCGTTTTGGAGTGAGTAGTGGTAGAGTGAAAGGGGAAATACATAATTGATATACAGAGTCCCGGAGTTACGTTTGAAGGTAAAGAAGGGCAGGCAGGGTTCATTCTGTTATGAGGGCAGGCAGGTTTTAGGCTTATACTCACTGGTTTCAGGCTGAGTCTCACTTCTTATAGTACTGGTGAGATACAAGCTACTCCACCATTTGCTATCAAAAAACACGGGAAAACGCAAGAATCGAGGATCGAGCAGGTGATCTATTAGGTAAATTGGGGTCGCTACGAAAAAACCCGGGTTTCGTGAACTTTTTCATGAAATTGATCGGGCTATTAAGGGAAATTCCAATGCGTTCAAAAAACACGGGAAAACGTAAAAAAAGAGGATCGATCTGGTGATCTATTAGCGGAATTGGCTGAGCTACCAACAGCTCCTGCCGCGCAACATGAGTCGTTGCTTGGCCCCGTGTTTCTATGACTTCCGACTTCCTGCCGAGCAGCTACTGTATTGAATCCCGGCCAAGGAACTACTACTAACAGCCAAGCGGAAAGGAATATAAGTACGGGCAAGCATACGGCTATGAGGGTCTCAAACTCTCTAAGAGGATTTAGCAAGGCATTCACTGGGTGAATCGGGAACCAGTTCAAAAGCCTTTCAGAAGGGTTGTCTCGGTATAAGGAGCGTTTTCTACGTCGAACCAGGCGCTTTTTTGGAACATGAGCTGGGATTTCTCAGTGGATAATGACAGTCTTTGGAGCATAATTCTAAAGTGGAAGTATTGTTATCAGTATGTAGGGCGGAACTCCCAAACAAAGATCGCAAACTTCTGCTGGGTGGAAGGCGGTTAGTTGGTAATGGAGTTTAGTCTGACACAATGTGAGTAGGGAATGGTGCGTCCATAAACCTTTAGGATCCCAACTAGGGTGCGCAGGCAGCGGAGAGTCTGAAAGCGATTCATTCGCTTACCGAAGACAAAGAAGGCGGAGAAGCTGGTATGGACGAAAAACTCCTAAGGATGCTATTTAGCTAAAGGGGGTTCTCGATTGAGCTCTGGAATTCATCGGCAGTTCCTAACTGCACATAAAGACGGCGTCACGGCAACGTGGACGGAATCAGGACCCGCTGGAGAATAAGCGTAGGCTACCAAGAGCCGAAGCGCGTGAGTACGCCGTCCGTCAGTAGATCCGTCTTGTAGTTGTTGTTTCCCCCTAGCCTAGCCCCCTAGTGGTGTAACCGCCTGAAGTCAAGACCGGTCAAGAGCAGAAAGCAAGCGTGAGTTTGAGTTTCGGAAGAAAAAGGAAGAGCTCCCAAGTCGAGTCCGGAAGCCCAAGCCCGAGGAACGAAGACAGCTTAACACGAATAAAGGCACGAGTGAGCTATGTAAGGTAAAGCATTTCTATTGATTTCTATATTCCTCCTCTATAAAGTTGGAAGAAAAAAGAAGCTCTTTGAAAGCCAGTCCTTGTTCATTTTACTAGCTCCCACTTCCTTAATCTTTCGTCACTTGCTGTCCTCTCCAAGCTTTACTCGCTTTCAAAAGTGTTACATTCCATAAAGCCAGAGAATGTTCGCCTACCTTACCTTGTCGTCCTGTTCCCACAGAAAGGAGATCCATGGGGTCGAGAGATCGAGGATCCGTTTTGGAGCAGCTCCATTTCTCATAGCTTCATTCTCATCAACAATGAAGGAAAGAGTCAAATAGAATACTTGAATACTAATTGTAGAAATCTTCTATTTATAGAAAGGGTAGTTGCATCAGGATGTATCCTTCTTTGAGCGTTCGCGCACAATAAGTCTGTACAGGCAGCAGAGGGACTTGCTCTTTTCACTCACTCCAGCTCTGACTCACAACGTTGGGATTCCTCCTTTTCCAGTAGTTCTTTCTTAATCTTGTTAATACGATATTTCTGTCTATTTGTGCAGCTCTTTGCATTTATTCTGATTCCGAACTTTATTGCCTATTAGAGAAGGGCGTAACACATCGAAAAGCACTTTTTCTTCAGGACAGGAGTTTGCTTTTACTTAAAGAAGAGAAATCTAGTGCACTTGCATATTAAACTAGAACAGCCGATTATGTTGCTTGTTCCCCGAACTTAGGAAGAGAATATAGGCGTTTTTTTGGTCAAGGGAAGAGTCGAGTACTGTTTCAGCGCAAAGTAATTCAGTGTTTGGTTACAGGAGTTCTATAAGTATAAGTTTCCACTCACTCACTGTCCCCGCGTAGCCAATAAGCGTTAGCACCACTCACTTACGCCCTTGCTGGTTCAGCCACTTCCCCTTTGTTTGTTCCTTTGCTTGTCGAGCGAGCTTTACTTTCCAATGGATACTTCTCTTCTACAGGAACAGTCAATTCTAATCTGAGATATAGGAGCACACTTACAGCTATGAAGGTTTAGCAAGTTATGTATTCTCGGCCTTTGATGCGAGGTGTCGTTGAGTCTCTTTCAGTTCGACACTTGAGAACTTCTATGTGCTTTGCAATTCCAGTTTTCGGGAGTTCTAACTTGCTGTTACTCGGAGGAGTTCAATTCTGTAACTCCGACCTGATGAGTCAAATTCACACTTTGGAGTTGAGAGTGCTAGGTTGTAGAGAGGTGAGTTACTTGAAACTTGGATCACTCCTACTTGTATTAGAGAAAGGAGAAATCTAGCGCATTAGTAACTAAGTAAGTCAGGATAAGTATTAGTAAGTCGGCTGATAATAGGGTTTGTATAAGTAAGTAATAGTATAAGAATAGGGTACTAAGAGGGTAAGTCATTAAGCAGGTACAATCTAGCGCATCTAGTAGAAGAGAAAGAAGAAACTACTGCCCCAAACAAACCTTGAACTGATCGACTCGCTTGCAGATTCCCCAAAGCCAACCTTTGATCTTAGCGCCTAAGCTCCCTGCCGCGTAACACGAACAAAGGAACTGTTATAACTTCGTTATAACATACTATAGTTGCTGCCGCGCAAGCGGCTACGCCGTTGCTTGTCTATCCGTTACTTGGCGGTCATTAGTAGTTGCTTGGCCGTCCCAAATGAATGACTTTTCCGGTCACTCAGGAGGTAAAAGAACTGAGCTACCTTTTTGATCGTGTTTTGGTGACAGTATCCTGCCGCCAGCGCCAATACTCACGGAAAAGGAGGAGGAAAGGTACAAGCAAGTGCAAGGGAGTTCCAAAAGAAGCAACAGCGGCTTTCTCAACAAGTAAATAAGCACCTTGAAACCTGACTCTACACTTTCATTTATAACCGACAAAGCGAGAGAGCCACCTACGGAATGAATTGCCAACACTGCTACGCCTGGTACTTGTTGATTCTTTTCTTCCTAACACTGCTACGCCAGTACTTGTTGACTTTGACTTTCCCCGCACCCAAAGAGACAGACTAGACTCTCCTAAAGAAGATACTGAAGAAGCCAAATCTATGAATTATGTGTTAACGGGAGCATCATAAGGCAATAATTCAAGTCCAAGGCAAGCTTCAGAAAGAGATAATAAAGCGGAAGGTGATTGGGCAATCAGAATTCCTTTCATCTCGCGTGGT
>PYDT01000452.1:0-12985 GCA_004837865.1 Musa balbisiana | reverse complement strand
GCTCCATGGGAAACAATATTGCATACTGCTGAAACATGGGAAGAATTGAAATATTAGATCAAACAATATGTATGGATGATATGAACTGCCTAAACCAGAATCTTGAACGGCGAACAACCAGAGTCTATTACTCACTTACATCAAACAATTTCCATTAATGAAAACATGTAAATCCATCGGAAAATAAAGGGAGGGATCCAGCCGCACCTTCCAGTACGCTACCTGTTACGACTTCCAATCCAGTCACTAGCCCCGCCTCGGCATCCCCTCCTTGCGGTTAAGGTACGACTGAGGGCATGGCCAGCTCCCATAGTGTGACGGGCGGTGTGTACCAAGGCCCGGAACGAATTCACCGCAGTATAGCTGACCCGGCGATTACTAGCGATTCGGCTTCATGCAGGCGAGTTGCAGCCTGCAATCCGAACTGAGGAACGGGGTTTGGGGTTAGCTCACCCTCGCGGATCGCGACCCTTGGCCGGCCATGGTAGCACGTGTGGCGCCAGGGACATCAAGGGGCATGAGGACTGACGTCATCCCCCACCTTCCTCCGGGATTATCACCGGCAGTCTGTTCAGGGTTCCAAACTCAATGGTGGCAAACCTAACACGAGGGTGCGTCGTTGCGGGACTTAACCCAACCCTTACCGGCACGAGCTGACGACAGCCATGCACCACCTGTTGGTCGCGTTCCCGAAGGCACCCTCTCTTTCAAAGGATTCACGGCAGGTCAAGACCTGGAAGTTCTTCGCTTTGCATCGAAATTAAAACAACAGGATCCACCCTTGTGCGGGCCCCCGTCAATTCCTTTGAGTTTCATTCTTGCGAACGTACTCCCAGGCGGGATAATAACGCGTTAGCTACAGCACTGCACGGGTGATACGCACAGCGCCGTATCCATCGTTTAGGTAGGACTATGGGTATCTAATCAAATTTGCTCCCCTAGCTTTCGTCTCTCAGTGTCAGGGTCGGCCCAGCAGGCTGCTTGCCGTTGGTGTTCTTTCCGATCTCTATACGCATTTCACCGCCTTCCACCGAAAATCCCTCTGCCCTACCGTTACTCCAGCGTGGTAGTTCCACCGCCTGTCAGGGTTGAGCCCTGGGATTTGACGGCGGGACTTGAAAAGCACCTACAGACGCTTACGCCCAATATATTCCGGAACGCTTGCATCCTCTGTCTTACCTCGGCTGCTGGCACAGAGTTAGCCGATGCTTATTCCTCAGATTACCGTCATTGTTTCTTCTACTGAGAAAAGAAGTTCACGACCAGGGGAATTCTACCTCACGCGGCATGCTCCGTCAGGCTTTCGCCATCGAAATTCCCCACTGCTGCCTCCCGTAGAGTATGGCCGTGTCTCAGTCCAGTGTGTGATCATCCTCTCGGACCAGCTACTGATCATCGCCTTGGTAGCTTTACCTCACCAACTAGCTAATAGACGCAAGCCCCTCCCGGGCGGATTCCCCTTTGCTCTTCAGCCTTAGGGGTATTAGCAACGTTTACATCCCAGTGTGTGTGCCCTCCCAAGGGCAGGTTCTTACGCGTTAATACCCGTCCGCAATGGAAACAACACTTCCGTCCGACTTGCATGTGTTTAAAGCATGCCGCCAGCGTTCATCCTGAGCCAGGATCGAACTCTCCATGAGATCATCGTTTGCAATTACTTATAAGGTCCTTGTTAGTAGACAAAGCTGATTCGGACTTCTCTTTCATCTAAGGCATAACTTGTATCCATGCGCTTCATCTTAGCCTGGAGTGCCTCCCAGCATTAGTCATCCCTCCCATCACGTCCAAGCACACAAGACTACTTACCATTCTCGTTCGAGCACGGCGGAGGGAGCAGTCAAAATAGAAAAACTTACATTGGGTTGTTTGAGGATAATCAGGCTCGAACGATGCTTCACCCGTCAAGGTGACACTCTACGCTGAGTTATATCACTTCCCGGTCCCATTCGGGAAATAGAACTAATTGAATAATAAGGCACGGGTCGAGAAACTCAACGCCACTTATTCCTGAACAACTTGGAGCGGGCTTCTTTTCGCACTATTATGGATCGTACAAATAATGGGTTATGGATAGTAAATAATGGGAAAAAATTGGATTCAATTGTCAATGCTCCTAGCGGAAATAGGATTGTACGGAATTCGAGCCATAGGCAAATGGTGTCATAAATCCGATACGATTTTCCCGATCTAATACGAGCAGAGCAGGTTTTACAGGAAGAAGATTTGGTTAAGCCTGTTCGATCGATTAATGGTAGGAGAAGACCGACTCCCGGTATGTTAAAAAGAGGGGAAGCAGAAACCAAGTCAAGGATGGGATAGATCCACACCTTCTTCTGCGCCAAAGATCTTACATGTCCGAAGGAACTGGAGCTTACATTTCTTTCAATTCCATTCAAGAGTTCCTATGTGTTTCCAACCCTTTTTTGAGACCTCGAAAATAAAATGGACAATTTCCTTTTTATTAGATACATACAAGAAAAAGGAAATGGTAAAACCACCATTAACTATTCATTTTACAAATTTTTACATTTCATAGTTATAGAAATATTAATTCAAGTTTAGAAATATTAATTTCTAGTATAGAATACATGTCCTACCGAGACAGAATTGTAATTACTATCCTCTTGCCCAGCAGGCAAAAAGTCCTTGTTGAAAGACTGATTTTCATTCGGATCGACATGAGGGTCAACTCCATTGCATTGAAAGAATCCATGTTTTGTATATTTGAAGAAGGTTTTACATCCTGCTTTCCACGGTACCAACCCTCTCCGCGCGAGCCCCGTTTCCTCGGGCCACAGAAGAGACAAAAAATTGTAGGACTGGTGCCACAGGTCATCACGGAAGAAAAGAAAGGACTCACCGAACAGGGCATTACTAACTAATAAGAATCTAATCCGAACCGGGATCACTAAATATATTTACTATAATATATAATAGAAACAAACTGTCTTTTCTGTCTACTTTCCCCGGTTTCCATTGCTACCGCGGGCCTTAGCAATCGATCGGATCTATGGGATATCCCTCACAAAACACATAGGTCATCGAAAGGATCTCGGGAAGACTAATAAAGCACGAAGCCAGGATCTTTCAGAAAATGAATTCCTATTTGAAGAGTGAGAAACCGCATGGATAAGCTCACAATAACCGTCAATTTTGGATCCAATTCGGGATTTTCATTTGGAGGTATCGGGGAAGGAATGGAATGTAATAATATCGATTATACAGAAAGAAAAGGTCTCTATTGATTCAAACGCTGGGGTAGGAGATAGAGGAAGAGGAAAAAAAACGAAGATTTCACATAGGTACTTTTGTGTTTGTGATCGAAAAATAAATTGAATTATTTCGTACCCTTCGTCGATGAGAAAATGGGTCAGAGTTACAGGATCAAACAACACATGGGGAAACTAAGGAATGTGGAAGGGAATAAAAGAAAAGAGAGGGAAAGAAAATCGAAAATGAAATAAAGAATAAAGCAACAAAAAAAATAAGTAGATATTCAAAATAAGTAGAAGGATAGAAGAGGCCCAGATCCAAAGAACAAATTTCAAACTCGAAAAGGATCTTTTGATTCTCGAAAAATAAGGGGCAAGGGGATTTGATCGAGAACGAATTTATTGTTCTGCTTAATAAGATCGTGATTGATCCGCATATGTTTGGTAAAAAAAGATATTTCCCCTGATCATAAATGGAAAGTGTCAATTGGAACATGAAAACGTGAGAAATGGTCTTAGTTACTATTCGGGACGGAGTGGAATAAGGGAGGAGATTTCGAAACGAAGAAAAGATCCAATACTTCGAAAGAATTGAACGAGGAGCCGTATGAGGTGCAAATCTCATGTACGGTTCTTGTTCGAGTGACAGTAAGGGTGACTTATATGCTCAACTTTTCCACTATTCCCCCCAAAAAACCAAACCTCTGGACTTACGGAAAGTATGCAGAGTACATGAACCTCGGGTTTGCAATCACTGCTTAATACCTGGTATTGGCCTAATTTTACAAGAACCTTCTGTAAGTAGTAGTAAGAGGAGGAAAGGGTTAAGATTTACACGGTGTGAGATTCACATTGTTCGAGGAA
Organism: Musa balbisiana; assembly: GCA_004837865.1. NCBI lineage: Eukaryota > Viridiplantae > Streptophyta > Magnoliopsida > Zingiberales > Musaceae > Musa > Musa balbisiana. Next base: position 8,909 of record PYDT01000452.1, on the reverse strand, counting down.
CCCTAGAGCTGTCGGAAAGGATCGTCTACGACAAGGGGCGTTCTAGTGCGTTGTAGATTCTTATCCAAGACTTGTATCATTTGATGATGCCATGTGAATCGCTAGAAAAAATGTGAATGTACTGGCTAACACAATAACGAAAGTTGTAAGGGGAGACTGGAGCCGGCTACCATGAGAAAAAGACTTCTTCTAAAAGAGATTCGATTCGGAAACTTAGTATATGTCCAAGGTCCAATATTGAAATCATTTCAGCAGGTTTCCTACGTTGTCCGTGTCAACAAACAATCGAAATACCTCGGACTTTTTAGAACAGTCGAGTCAAAATAGCAGATGATTCGACGCACTTACTTTTTTACCTTACACTATTTCGGAAACCGAAGGGACTCGGACCGTTGGATATGTTAAAAGACGGATTTCCAATTAGCAGAAAAGGAGGGAAAGGATTATCATTTAAAGTGAGTAAACAGAATTCCATACGCGATCTTATAGATACATATAGAATTCGTGGAAAGGTATTCGATGAAAAGTCGTATGTACGGCTTGGAGGGAGAGCTTTCATCTTTCGAGATCCACCCTACAATATGGGGGTCAAAAAAAGCCCAATAAGTATTCGTTTTAAGCCCTTAGAAAAAGAAAACTGATTCTGAACTCTTTCACGCATGTCACGTCGAGGTACTGCGAAGGAAAAAAAAATGCAAAATCCGAGCCAATTTATCGTACACGATTAGTTACATGTTGGTGAACCGTATTCTGGAAAACACGGAAACAATCATTGGATTATAACATTATTCTATACGAAGCCAGGAAAAAGTTAAACAAAGAAGAAAACACAAATACCACTATCTGTTTTACGTCAAGCAATACGTGAGTGTAACTACGATATAGCAGTACAGCAGAGTGTAGCGGATCGACCCATCAAGTCCTATTGAAAATTAGGATCTACAAAGGAAAAAGCAATTGCCACTTCGTTGGTTATTGGGGCATCCCGAAAACGTCAGGGTGAAATATGGTTTTCAAATTAAGTTCCGAATTAGTAGATGCGCCAAAGGGTATGAAGTGGCGATTGCCATACGCAACAAAAAAGGAAAGAGACTCATAGAAGGCAGGAGGCAAATTAGAGCTTTGCAAATTTTCGCTTACTCCAGAACAGGATCTATATAGACCACAGGATCCATACATCTCGATCGGAAAAGAATCAATAGAAAAGGAATCGGACGATATCATGTCTCGAAACAAACCAAAAGGAAAAGAACAGAGAAACATAAATCATGATCACAAAGCCCTCTCGGGGGGGGCTTGCTTAAAAGAATAAGAAGAGGAATCTTATATGGAAATATCATGGAATAAGGGTTGATCCTATGCATGGGGATTCCGTAAAAATTCCCCTTCCAAAAATAGAAAGTTCGAAACCATTGGGACGTTTTAGGAGATTGGATGCAGTTACTAATTCATGATATGGCATGTACAGAATGAAAAAATTCATCTCGATTCTTCCAGAGCATTTTTATGAAAAGCAGTTTCATTGGATTCTCTTCCAGGAAGTTTTCATTTCCCAGAATGTATCCTAATTTTGGCCTAATTTTCTTCTGATGATCGATTAAACATCTGATCAAAAGGATAGACCTTGTTCTATTCATTCTTCAACACGTTAGTAATAAGCATAACGGCCATATGTTCCGATGGAGGAGAAGGACCTATAATTAGCTTTTCGGGAAATTTCCAAACGAACAAATTTCAACGAAATCTTTCAATTTCTTATTTACTAGGTTCAACTCGATGTATTCCTCTATCCGTAGAGTACATTGAATGTAAAGAAATGGCTATAACAGAGTGTTCTGTTTTCGTATTAACAGTACTCTAGAGGAATGTTTTTATGTGGTGGCTAACGAGTTAATAACTATCTTTGTAGCTACAGGAATGTTCAGTTTTACGGTTCCTACCTATTATCTGATATACCAAGAGAGATGTACGGTCTAAATGAGGCTTACTAGAAATATTTATCATGGGTGGGGCAAGATCTTCTATCTGGTTCTGGGTTCTCTTGGCTATATGTTATGGGGGGGTGGAGATCGAGCTTCAAGAAATAGGAATGGTCTTATCAATACACAATGTATTAACTCCCAGGAATTTCAATTTCGTTATATCCATCACTGTAGGATTGGGTTCAGATTTCCCAGCCCCTTTTCATATGGACTCAGACGTATACGAAGGAGTGCGGTTCGTTCGACAAATTACTACTCTATATCTACTCTGAGATGTTTGGATTTTTCAAAAATCCATAGGACATGTCAGAAGAGAAATGCTATCCACCGGACCAAGACATAACTTTACCAAAAGTTATTGTGATCTTTTTGTTCAAATAACAATTAAAGTGAAGCAGGGTCAGGACAACGAATCTCTTATGATAAACCGATCATTTTGCAAGTTCGTTATTACGGTAGTTCTACCAAGGATGGACTAATGACGTATACAATGCTTGGATTATGATGGTAGATGCGACATAGTTGTTCTCCTCATTCAGAGACTACGATGTAATACGAGCATCCGTTGACAAAAGATACCTAAGGATGATCATCTCATGGCTATTGAGAACGAATCAAATCGATGGTTCTATTTCTCAATCTTTCCCTGATGCTCCTACGGAAACAAAGGTCGAAAAGGATGAAAAGGTCAGTCATTCACAAACACTGAGAAAGGATTTCTCGAAAAGTTAGGATTAGTAATCCTTTTTTAGAAATCGAAGGGATTCGGTCTTATACATACGCGAGGAAGGTAATCAAAAAGGACAAGAAGATGAGATTTCTTCTTCTTTTATCATTAGGGCCCGTGCGAGATGAAAGTCTCATGCCCGGTTTTGAATGAGAGAAAGAAGTGAGGATCTCTTTTCGATCTGACTTCTCCCAATTCCAGTCGTTGCGTTTCTTTCTGTTACTTCGAAAGTAGCTGCTTCAGCTTCAGCCCGCGAAATTTTCGATATTCTTTTATGTCCATCAAACGATGGCATCTTCTTCTGGAAGCCTAGCTATTCTTAGCATGATATTGGGGAATCTCATTGCAGTACTCCAACAGCATGAAAGATTGATTGAGATTCGTCAATCGGTAAAATGGATATGTAAGTATTGGAATATGTTGGAGGACTAAAATGATGGATATGCAAGCATGATACTTATATGCTGTTCTAATCTCCATGAATCTAGGAACTTTTGTTGCATTGTATTATTTGGTCTACGTACGGAATGATAACATTCGAGATTATGCCAGGAGTATCACGAAAGATCCTTTTTTGGTTCTTTCTCGCCCTATGTCTCTTACATAGGCGTCCTCCACAGCAGGTTTTTTCGGAACACTTCCATATATTCGTGGGGGGAGGCAGGAGGCCTATATTGCTGGTTTCAATAGGAATCATTTACGAGCGTTGGTTCTATCTAATAGTATCTAAAAATCAATCAAGAGTATTAATGATGGACGAAATCAAGAAATAACCCCTTACGTGCGAAATTATAGAGATCTCCTTTAAGATCAAACAATTCATCGAAGTTGAGTATGACTGTATGTGTGATAGCATCTAATATACCAGGAATCAATGAACCCAATTCTTGCGCAATTGCTCAGGATACCCCTTTTAGCTTCTAGGTCGATTTCTTAGTTCAAGATCCTATTACTAAATGGAATAAACGAATTAGTAGATAGGTTCGCCCAAACCAAAATGGGAATGGGCTGGGTTTATGAACTATAATCATGGAATCGACCCTCGATCATCAGTTATAAGTCATCCATACCGGACAGACCGGATAGGGTTTATGTTAATTCTTATTATGAGGAGGGTCATAAGTAGCGAGTAAATAGGATACTATGTTTACATATGGATCGATAAGTCGTTAACATTCTATTAGGATAGGAATAGGCGTAATCGGACCTGCTTGTGAAATTCTTCGGTATTTGGTACCATATTCACTTCTTTTTTGGGCTCTATTGAATCGAGAAATAGGTTTGATGGTACATATTTTTATATATATAAGGTATGATCCGGGATAATTCAATCGAAGCAATTTGATGTCTGACCCGGGCCTATTGACATGACCGATCGATAGAAATACTTTCCCAACACTCACCTTGTCATATATTCCATTATATCAATTAGTAATATCATAATTCATGGAATACGATTCACTTAAGATGCCTTGATGGTGAAAGGGTAGACACGCGAGACTCAAAATCAGTGCTAAAGAGCGTGGAGGTTCTGAGTCCTCTCAGGCATTAATTATTGAGAATGATCATTGAATGAGCCAATTCAATAACGATTTCGGATCTAAGCACTATTGATATACGAGTATCTTATCTGTGATACGAAGTCTTCCGGAATCCCACGATCCGAGTCCGAGCTGTTGGAATTGGAATAGGTTCGGCAGGGATCACGAAATCTGGCGACTTCTCTATCTACTGATGAGGAGTCCGGGTTTGGAAATTCAGTCCCCCCGCACCCACCCCCGAGTATCTGAGTCAAGATAGGAATCACACAAGGGTTAGATTGATTAAAAAAACCTATGGTAAAATACACACCAGTACCCATAACCCAGGCAGATAAGTACATTATATAGTCCGTTTTAGGATTGGCGACCTTACCCATTCAGTGACTTTGGCACTGGACGTTCCCAAAAATGGTCGGGTCGGTGGAATTAGAGAATTAGACCAGACGTCTGTTGGAGACAGACGTCTGTTGGCATTCCGGCCTTCCTGCTCCTTCAGGGCCTATCGAAAGAGAAATCCATGTACTCTTGGTGGAATTTCTGAATAGGACGAACCCGGCCTCGTGGGGATATTCTTGCTGACTTCGGAACAAACAATTGAATTAGGCTCGGTAACCGGAATATGATTTCCATATGGGGGATCTGCAATTGAGAAGTCCAGCGACTGAGGACGAAGGAGAAAGTACTATTTTCTTTAGGTATTCCAGTTAACCAATGATTCTGATGGAGCAGATAGCAAAGCATTCATAGGACATGCGTATTTTTTATTTTTTCGATGGATTTACATGGTTCATTAAGGAATTGTTTTGATGTAGTGAGTAATAGACTCTGGTTTTCGCACGTTCAAGAAATTCGGTTTAGGCAGTTCCTATCATCAACATATGTTTTGCTCTAAGATTCAATCTTCCATGTTCCGAAGTAGCCTATTGTTCCATGGAGATAGGTCAAAAATATGGATAAAAAAAAGTTTCACGACTCTACCACCCGGCCAATCATTGTTACAATTAATCCCTTTTAATCGGCACAATCTTTACGCGCTACGGATGGGAAATCTTTCTCCGTTACCGGAATCAAATGTTTCATTTATCCGGAAAAAGCCATCCCTTCCAACATTGTATTTGTTATTTGATCCAATAGGTTCAGTTAGATAGGACCAGATTGATAAATACTGAAACTCTGGATAGTAGGATTAGAAAAAGGAAAGGATCCATTAGAGATTGGACTATTGCTCTAAAGCCATTCTGGCGATGAAGCAACAATTCGAAGTAACTTTCTGGCGTTATTCTTGATTGAAACAGAATTTATACCAATTAGATGTAGGGGTTTTGTTTGGGAAGTAATAAGCCACCTTGAAATCTCTTCATCTCAAAGAATTCTCGAACTGAAAAAACACAGAGCCAAAAGGGCTGATCTTTGAATAGGGAAAAAAGACTGGATCAGCCGGTCAAAATTGAATTGGCTTATCGAAAAAAAAAAAAGCCTTGTTCTTGGGAAGATCTATTCGGGTCTGGTTACTGATGTTTCACTCTGCGAACGAAAACTCGAATCATTCTCTTGAAGCTCATACCTCTTCATGATTTAAAAGGTCCGGTGCCCCGAGCCAGATAGGGGGAAAAAGTGGGCTTTTCATACAATCACATAGTTTGCCACAAAGGGCGCCATATTCTAGGAGCCCAAACTCTGTGATGAATAAATCTCCTTTATCTGTTGCAGGTCGACGGACCTCTTACTCTTCTTCCAAACTCCGATTCGTGATTTTTCATATAGAAATCTTGATCAAACGATAGAACAAGATCGTTTTGCATCTTATCTAAATGTTCGGACGAAGAAGTAAATGTTACTCGATTATTATCAACTGACTGCAATCTTTTTCGGTCCGTGAGGGTCCCACCAGAGCGCCTTCTATTCTAATAGGCCTGAACTAGATCAGAATCATTCAAAGACATCTATAAGAGTGATCGGATTTTTTGTAATCAGGTCGGGTGAGACCAAAGGATCTTGAGCGAACCCGCTCCGGCAGGAACAACTCAAAAGATAAAGAGTATCGTAATTTATTCATGTCGTTCCAAGTTCGAAAGTTACATGGTACAAATAAGAATCCCCTCTCGATCTATTCTTCCATATAGATAGAATTATAGGACTTAGGGGCAATACTTAGAAGTACATTTGGTGCAACATCCCTCCTATCTGATAGAAAAGGATCCAATGATCCTGAACCGATCTTACCTGGGATCGCCAAATCCAAAGTTTGTTATGAAGAGCTAATCTATTGTATTAGTTTCTATAAATTGATTTCTTCTGGTAATACTAAGATAGGGACTCATTGATAAAGTGCGACAGATCTCGGACATTGGAAACAATGGTTATGGACCCAATCCGTTGTATGGAACATTTTATTTTCAAAGTGAAATCCCTAGTATAGAAAAGAATGAAAACAGGCTTCGTTTGTTGCGGAATAAGAAGCCTGCGTATATTAATGCATGTATGTAATTTATTCGGAGCTATTCGAGCGGGACACGTTTTGTGGAATATGAGTCGAAGCAATAACAAGAATATTTCTGGGAACAGTCTGCACAATCTAGGGAGAGTAGTTCTCGCAATAGACGAGGGATAAGTTTCGACTCATCATATACAGATCATGAATGTGGAACCCTATTAGCAAGGCGACATTGCTTTTTCTAATTCGAAGTGAAAGGTGTTGATATCAGAAGCGGGTATTATTTCGGCGTCATTACATAGTTAGCAGCTCCGATCAGGAATCATCATATCGGTTCAATTATCATCATATATCGATATCGTCACTATCATCAATATCGATATCGTACAAATAATCACTCTCATCAAAATCGATATAATCAATAAAAATAATCTTTAGGGGCTGTCATTCCGGAATGTTGCGGAAATACCGGTACTGAAAAGGAAACATAGGGGTTTGCGCCTAGCTATTGACCAAATAGGATCGTCCAGTTCCTATAGAAACCTACACTAAAATACTCCTAGAAGGCGGATAGGGCTAAGCGGGCGAAAAGGGTTTTCCATGAGATGCGGAAATGAAAATATTAGCCCCAACGAGGTTTGTGAATAAGTAATGTGATAATGAGCAAGGATATCCGTCTTCTGCTAAAACAGGGATCACATTGAACTCATAATTCATTAATACGTGTCAACTAAGTATCGTAAGTAAAGTGATCGGTCGGTCACATCATTGGATAACCAGAGTCATCTTTGATAATGATCACTATGAGTCAGACCAAGAGACTTTGATGCAATCCTTTTTTCTGTCGTTATTTAGGTGGAGAACTGAACCCAAGGAAGCTCTTTCTCATCATCAACGAATCACTTGTCGCGACCCAGGATGTCTATTTTTTTCTCATAAATCCAATCACCGTTCACTTTTTTTTTTCTTACAAGGAATAATCTCTTTACTTGTATCGACTTAGAGTCTGTATTCTCGAAAAAAAGTGATTCGATTGATGGGATTGGATTGATACTTATGAGATATGATGGGATTTTGCTTGATACTTATGCGATCGATGAGATTGATATTAATATTCGTACTAGAACGTATTGATTGACCCAAAAGCGGACCCATAGCATGTTGCCACCAAAAGCAAAAAAAGCAAAACCAGTATTTCAGAGAATCTCCTTAAATTGTTTCAGAACAACTAGAAAGAGATTCTTTAACCAGAAGAATCAGTTCAGATGTAGGATACCCATCCAAAAGTTTTCGCACTCAATCATGTATGGATGGAATCATCAAAGATTTGATCTTTCTAACTGGTCTGTAACTCACTAGAGGCTTGGGAAACAAAGAGAAAGTAGACGAACGGAGGGGCGATATCAGCAACAAGAAGAAGTAAAAAGATTGAATAGAGGGAACTCCAACCCACGAGCATTTGTGATCTCAGATGTGTACATATAAATGGAAACGGTGACTCATTAGTCGAGGATCATTCTCGGACAGAAGAAGATTCTGTAAACACTCCTCGAAATCTCACTTATCAGATTCCATTGGGAAGAATCTTTGAGTAATGGGCCAGGAATATCGATCAGCTAAATCATGAAAAATGGTACAAATTTTAAAATGGTACAAATTTGTGAACTGCTACTGTATCGACAATGGGTCTGAAAAAAGTATCTAAAAGGGTGAAATTTAGAATTTGCACTCTGTCGAAGAAGGAACATGGCAATATGTTGGAACGGATTCCATTTTGTTTGGAAAAGATTCCATTTGAGAGCTTTGAAAAAGCACTATCTCGTGAAGGTTCTCTACATGCCGTTCGCAAACGCATTTCTTTAGAGAAAGCTCGTTTTTTTTCCTCTTTCCGGATGGAAATTATTTCTAACATGGAGTGTGAATCAACCATGTTTGAATGAAACTGAGATACCGAGCAAGTTGTCCCTTTCTGATAGATAGATCTATCTGAAAGAGGCTGACATAAGTTCTTCCAAAAGACTCTTGTTTCTGTTAGAGGGTTGCAGAAATGTCTGCGATCGAGGTACCTTCGCTTACGACACGAATGGCTCGGATCGAATGGGAAAACCGGAAAGATTTGTACAAGTTATACGTTTTGTGCACCACTTTGTGGAAAAATCTGTGAGGTATGAATCTGTTAGCTACCTGTGGATCGCTTGGTGACATAGTCGCTCTCTCCAAAAACA
>PYDT01000827.1:0-12985 GCA_004837865.1 Musa balbisiana | reverse complement strand
AAAATCGAAACAAGGAAATCAGACGAGTTTATCTCTTAAAATCTAAAATCGGAATACCACGATTGTACGAATCTAATAGTTATGTATCTCCTATCACTCGGCACTAGTGGAATAAATGGAAATTCTGTATTTGTCTGATGATAAATGCGATGAAAAACAAAAGAAATAAGGATCCTCACGGGATTAGATCTTGCCTCCTGTCTCCTTTTTCACGGAAAAAATGAGAAATTCATTTCTCCATTCATCGGTCCGGATCTAGTTCGGGACTGACGGGGCTCGAACCCGCAGCTTCCGCCGTGACAGGCGGTGCTCGACCAATGGAACTACAATCCCAGCGAGTGTATGGTATAAATATGCTTAATTTGTTTCAGAAAACCATTTTCTTCGTCGCGTGTAACAGAGACACGAATGAGTATACTAACTGAATCATATACACGATATCATATACCACAAGAACACATAGATATGGACTATAGTGAAAGTGACAGAAAGAAAAAGGGGGTTGTGATGATTTTAAATTTTTATACTGGGTAATTATTATATTATGCATGAAGATAAGAAATTCGGGCGTTTTGGTCCCGGACCTCTATTATGGATTTCTGACCAACATTCTCCCTAGGGCCCTCTTATATTTCTCTCTCTTTTGAGATCGGGTTATGGAAGAAGGGACCCGAGAAGAGGATCAGCAACAACTGGTTTTATTAAGGGACAGCTCATGTGTTCATATCGATCTTATTAGGCGCCTCTGCAATCTGAGCATTGGGTAGACCTCATACAATAACTGTCCTAGTCGACCCTATCTTTTTGTTTCATTTCTTTGGAACAATAACAAAAACTGTTTGAATTTGGTCTACTCCCAGACATTCAATGCGTAATCTCAGCCATTCAAGTGTATTTAGGAATTAAGGCTCATTTTTCAATATTCAACCATTCATTTTACAAGTTCAACGTAGCCAAGAGTAGTCAACAGTTATATGTTTCGATGCACAACAAGATGTTATTTGTAACCAGTAGTGTATGGTGGGTTTAATGGTTACATTTTCTCATGAAATGGGTTGGGTGCGTATATTCTGGATACGGCAAAATCATTCTATTCGATCTAATCTAATAGGTACCTTGCTAATCTATAGGTAGCTTGTGTCAGAATTGAGAAATTCTATGGATCGAAGTTTAGTATCTCGTATTTATCAACCGGTGGTCTACTAGTGAGGGCAGAATGCCGTCGCCTATTGTCATAGAAACTGGAAAGAAACATCGAAAAGTCAGAAAAGCAGAAAAGTCAGACAAAGGAAGAAAGGGAGAAAGTGAGGAAGAAAGCGAGTAGAAAGTGAGGAAGAAAGCGATGTAGAAGTGAGGAAGAAAGCGAGTAGAAACAAATTCCGAAAGGAAGGAGACTAAACAGGAACAAGAGGGATCCACCGAAAAAGACCCTCCCTTTATTCGGAAGGAAGGAGGATCCGGACAAACTAGAGAAACGGAAGAGATCGAGTGAATGGAAAGGAAAAAAAAAAGCATGCATTCCACTTTCACTTTAAAGACACATGCTGATCCAGCATAGCCCAGTTTACGAAGATTCTTATCTTGCTACCTATCAGATATTGGGAAATTTGGGAAGACTGAAGAAGAGAAAAATGAAAAGACTTTGTTAGGCATTGACTTGACAAACCTATTTAAACTTTCTTTTCGATTATAAGCGGTGGAATCGTCCATTGCGATATATAAAAAATATCCGATTTAAAATAGTGTACAAAATGAAATGTCTCAATATTTTTTTTATACGTGTCAAGTGATGGAAAACAAATCATATCTGTTACTATCCGCCTAGGTATCATTTTTCGGAAATGATAGACGCAAATGTCTTTGTACAGCCAGAAAAATTTCCCATGACGACCTATTGTATTGGGGTTTCTAAAAATGAGCAAAAAAAATACAACTTGAGCAATGATGAAATGGCTAGTCGAAAATAAAAACTCTAGAGACGACGAAGAAGAGAGAAGAAGAAAGGATATCTTTGTGCTTTCGACATTCTTGAAAAAAGGACCAGATTATGTAAACGATGAGATGAGCAAGAATACTGCCAAAAGCGGTATGATCCATTTTTGAACGGACCGTATCGTGGACAGAATAAACACATCTCTTATTCACATACCGTATGAATGATTTAATTACTGTCAACAAATGATTAATACTTACAATTGATTATAATTATGCTACAGAAGAAAAGATGTAGATTCCATTAGAAACGTTTGGAGATAAATCCGATAGGGCTCTTTCCTATTCCTAAAAATTCTCGAGAATTGGAACATGAAAAGAAGTCCCCGCTGATGGAGAAATCAATTTAACTTATATTGTTAAGTTTTAACGTCAATCGATGAATCTTCTTTTGTTATTGGAAGAAGAAAGCAGATTAATCAGATACTAAAGCAAAATCCTTGAGATTTGGATTCGACATAAGTAACCCAATCCAAATGATCAAACACAACTGAAACAAAACAACGCCTTGGAATAGACGCATCGGTAACAGGTTCTCCCGACGGTCATACAAAGGACCGATGAATTAGAAGGCTGGATCACAGAAATGGAGAGAACAGAAGGAAAAGATCTGAAATAGTTCAAGGGAAAAGCGAAACGGGGGTGTCTATATGATAACAATCCGGATCCGGTAGCGATAATGTAAATTGATTCTAAGCCGAAGCAGAAGAGCGGTGGTGGATTACGTTATATCGCAACAACCAGATTTTATCGGGGTATAATCCAGGATCCTGCGTGCCTCAAGGAACGGGTAAAACAGTTATTGGAATTTTCAAAACACCCAATGTTCACGTCCCCGCTTTTTGATACGAATAGACAAAGTTTTTTTTTTTTCTTTTTTTGATAGATTACTTTTTTTTTCTCTTTTTTTGCTAGTCTAGATACGAATAATTAACTCTTATTTTTAGGAATCCGTGGGGGGAAACCAGACTCCGAACTTCCGGACTTTGAGGGAGGAGCAGAGGAAAAAGAGAAAACATGGGAAAAAAAAAAGACGAGGAGAAAAAAAAAAAAAGAGGAAGATGAACGGATAACAATATCAGAAATTTTGGGATAGCATTATATTTGTCAAGCAATAAGAGGTTTGAGGGGCCTGAGAACCCAACTTGTTGTAGAAAAAAAATTGTATTGCCCTTCATTGATATAGCTAAAATAAGATTGACGTATAGTAGTATTCAATGTCCGAGTGGTATGAGATTTTGAAGGAATGGAATAGTAGACATTACATGTTAAATGCACTATATGGTTGTTCCATTAGCAGAACAGACTTTCCAAAAGATGGGTACAGATGGTATTCAGATAAATTTTATTCCTTTTCGTTTAAAACCTTGGCGAGATTAAAATACGATCCATCAGGAGATCCAATGAAAAAAAAAAAAGGAAAAAAAAAAAAGAAAAATTTTAGTCCCTTTAAAAGTTTGGGGAATGGAACGGAACTCCCTTTGGTTCTCCGAAACCAACTGCTTTTTTTGAAACCCAATAAGGACTACAAAAAAATAATTAGAAAAGTAAAAAAGCATCTCTAAAATTTCAAAAGAAAAAAAACAAGATGGGTCATCAAAATAGTTTAGTTCTAAAAAGAGTTCTAAACGAGTTCTTATAAACGAATAGTTCTAGTTCTACAACGAATAGTTCTAGTTCTAAACGAAACAGTCTAGTTCTAAACACGAATAATGAAGAAAATTGAAAAAGTGACCAAATTCTTTAGTGAAGTGAGGGAGGGAAAAGTACATGAACCAAATGAATGCAAAAGATTCAAAATAAAAATAATAAGATATTCACGAATCGACAATTCAATTCGATCGATGAATTGGACAAATTCAGTACTCATAGGAAAAAAAAATGAAAGATCTTGTGATAAGACAATCACAATAAGGAACAAATGAAGCAATCACAAAAGACAAGAAGAAAATAGTTCCAGGCCTATCATGATAAAAGACCGGAATTACAAAAACATATTTGGCAGATACTTAAAGCAAAAAATACCCGATAATACGCAAATACATTATTTTATGAAATCTTTCATAAAAAATATACATAGATCTCTTGCAATGTTGGTTACCATTTCTAGAGGTGAATGCACAAACTTTTAAAAACACAATTATCATGAATCATTTAAAAAGAGGAAAGAAATGTCAAGAAGGAATTGATGAAACAGATCAAGAACAGGAACTTTATTTCGGACTATAAAAAAGTCTTTTCTAATCTAATATACGAAATGAATTTAAACAATTATCACGACTGAGCTTCCTGTCCCCAAGAATAGTATTTACAAATTGTCCAAACCCAATATGTAACAAACCATCACCTGGATCTGTAACCAATATCACCGACACGGGACCTAGCTTTTTATTAAAGACAAGATAAAGTCTTATTGTATGACACGAGGAATATTTGATTCCAATCAAGCATAGAAAATTATAAGTCTGGAATTGAAAAATGGAAAACACTGGTTAAAGGGTCATTATCAATAAATTTTCTCGGAGCCAATGGTCTCGATTAGTACCGAAAAATGGCGAAATAGAGTCAATCAACGTGGTACTAGTCAAACAAAGAATCAATGAAAAGTGTATCATATAAAACAGAAAAAGACGATTAATTCATTCATGAATGAAAATTTTTATGCAGTGGATTTATCGACGAGGTCGAAAAGAAAAATTAAAAAAAACACTACAGATATGATTGTTATCACATGAATATATAATTATGGGGATAGTAAGGACTAAACACACTGAACCGAATCGTTTTATGTATTGCTAATAGGACATGTGATGGTTACCTAAAAAAAGGATTATTTTAGTTGATACCATTAAAAATCTGGATAGAAATATTTGGATATAGGAATTCTTCATTTTTGCCTTAGAAACAATCGTGATATTGAGACCAATAGGATTTGAGAACAATAGTGATATTGAGAACAATAGTGCTATTGAGAACAATGGTGCTATTGAGGACTGGACCGATATGTATATCGGTCCCGAAATTTAGAAAAATACGAAGACTAGACTCATCAAAAAAAATTTTTTGATTGGATGGGAATGAATCGAATTATTCTAACATATCAAATCTATAACCTTGGTTCTTACCAGTAATTTGTTGTTACCTTTTTGATGCATATAAGATTAACCGTCGGTCATACAATCAAATACTTCGTTTTAATTATTATAGGAAAATGATAGTAGGCAAAATCAAAATTGAACATGATATAGTCAAACTCAAAATGAAAAAAATATTAGGCAAAATCAAAATCAAAAAAATATTAGGCAAAATCAAAATCAAAAAAATATAGTGTCAAACAAAATCAAAAAATCTTAGTCAAAATCAAAGAAATATTAGTGCAAAAGCACAATCAAAAAAATATTAGTCAAAATCAAAAAAATATTATTCAAAATCAAAAAATCAAAAAACTATTAGTCAAAATCAATAAAAATAGTAGTACAAAATCCAAACTCAAAAAAAAATATTAGTCAAAATCAAAAAAATATTAGTCCCCCAAAATCCAAACACATGAAAAAACAATATTAGTCACCATCAAAATGAAAAAAATATAGTCAAAACAATCAAAAAAATATTAGTCCAAAATCAAAATCAAAAAACTATTACGTTCAAAAATCAAAATCAAAAAAATATTCTCAAAATCAAAAAAATATTAGCAAAATCCAAATCAAAAAAATATTAGTCACAATCAAAAAAATAGTAGCAAAAATCAAAATCAGAAAAAATAGTCAAAATCAAAAAAATATTAGTCAAAATCAAAATCACACAATATTAGTCAAAATCAAAAAAAAATCATTAGTCAACTCAAACTGTGAACAACTATTAGTCAAAATCAAAATGAAAAAAAAATATTAGTCAAAATCAAAAAATCAAGATTACGGTAAATAGAATTTCAAATTCCAACCAAGAAAAGGGGTCACTCAAAATCTTGTATCAGATCCACAAAAAACAAAACAAAAGGAAGATCCTGAGAGGATTGCACGAGATCAAAACATTAAAAAAGGTAAAAAAAAAAAAAAATACAAGAAAATAAGAGGGGGGGAAGGAGAATAGATTGGTTCCTGACAAAAATTTTTATTTTTCAATTAAGATGGGAGGACCCTTGAATCAAAAAAATTTTTATAAGTTGGATTATTTGTCTCCTACTTAGATTGATAACCCAAGGGAAATTACTATTATCGTCGATTCAAAGGGAGCAGATACATTTGGATGTAATGCTGATTCAGAAAAGATAAAGCTCTTACCGAATTAATAAAAAGGGGAATAGTCTTAAAAAGGGGAATATTAATTATCGAACCAATTCGTCTATCTTTAAGAAGGGATGGAAACTTCATTATATATCAAAACCATAAGGATTAATTGGTCGATAAGAGTAACACCAAATAATACTCAAAATACATAAAGAAAAGGATAGTGATAAGAAGAATTTAAAAAATCCAATGGACGACATGGCAATATATTGTTGATATGGGGATCAAGAATAATTATCATTCTTTGTTCCTGGAAAATATTCTATCTCTAGACGTCGTAGAGAATGCGAATTTAATTGTCTTCAAACTCATCATAATCGGGATATTGGGAATAGAAATCCAGATTTTGCAAAGAAAAAAACATAAGAAACTTGAACAATTTTTGAATGAGGGACAAACGTCTAATACGGATTTAAATAAAGTAATTAACTGCAAATTGTTCTTGGCCAATTACCGATAGAAGATTTAGCTGTATGAACTCGCTATTGGTTTGATACCATAATGGTAGTCCGTTTCAGTATGTCAAGGATGACGTAGGTATCCACGATTCAGATTATTTAATAGTATATTTCCTATATATTCACATGCCGTTTGCAGTAAATAAAAACCGAAAGATGTACGATAATGGCCGGTGTGTACGTTCTGGGACAGATACGTAATTATTGTGATCAATTCATTGGAATCTAGCAAGAAATCTCCCCCACCCCCCAGAATCTTTAGTAGGTGCAAAGAAACATTCTCTTTCGTTAAATGCATAATATCTTATCCTTTTCTAAATATATTATCCTTTCTTTTTATCTAATCAAATGGAAAATGTGATTTAGATAGAAACGGATATATAAACCTAAATTTTTGCGTGTACTAGATTCAAAAAATTGACATAAATAATTAATTATTATTTTATTTTTCATGATCGGTAAAATCCATGGCATGAGAAAGAACGAAAAGAAACAACGAGAAAAAAGTTTTATGGTCAAAAATTCATTCATTTCACTTCTCTCCACAAGAAGAAAAAAGAAGAGAAAACACGGGGTTCTGTTGAATTTCAAGTATTAAGTTTCAACAATATAGATACGAAGCTTACTTAACTTTGGAATTGCAAAAACGAGATTTTTATCACAAAGAGGTCTACAAAAAATTTGGGAAAAACGTTCAAGTCTGCTGGTTATTTGTCAAAGAAAAATAGAGCGCCTGTTAAGAAATTTAATGACCAGTGGATATTCGGGGCAGAGCCAAAAATCGTTAATTAAATCGTTTTTGGAATTAGTATAGTAGCTTACTTAGATTTTTTATTTTGATGAACCTCCTCCTTTTTTTGAGAATTCATGGAAAAAGGAAATTAAGGGAAGAAAAGATATGGACTGTCACGGCTACAAAAAAAGAGGTCAGATAGTTAAGATGGGTCCTCAACCACACCATCATTCATGGTGTTCTTCGACTGATCGTTACGCTCGATGGTTGAAGATGTATTGACTGTGAAACCCATCTGGGCTATTTACACAGAGGGATGGAAAAAATCGCGGAAAACCGAACCAAGTATGACAATATATGCCTTATGTAACACGTTGGGTTATTTAGCTACTATGTTCACAGAGGCAATAACGGAAATGCACCAGAACAACTGGAAAATGTTCATCATTAGTAACAAAAGGGCTCGCTATATCAGATGTATTAGCTGGAGCTGGACAGTCGTATATCAGTCGTACGTCACGTGCCATCGCTACCACGTATCCAGTCGTAGCCGTCACCAGTCTTAGACCCGATAGTTCTCATTGGCTTATGGCTTGGGCCTTTTTATGGCGGATATCGGCGCGCAGACGACCTTTTTCTCTAGTTTCAGAGAGATGAGAATTGGATATATGATTTATGCGACCAGCCGCCACAGGTATGCGAATGATGCATAATTATTTCCGCATAGGAGGAGTAGCTGCCGATCTCCTTATGGCGGATAGATAAATGTGGATTTTGCGATGATTTTTAACAGGAATTGTGGAATATCAAAAACGCATGACGCGAAATCCCATTTTTTTGGAGCGCGTCGAAGGACGTGGGATATTCGGTGTAGAGGAAGCAAGCAATGGGGTTTTATCAGGACCGATGTACGAGCTTATGGAACACAATGGATTCTTCGAAAATTGATAATTAGAGTGTTCCAATGAATTCGATTGGGAAAAGTCATGCAAAAAGGAAGCGAGATTCGTTAGCGTTATTTGTAGAATCGGTGAAATGAGGGCAAGCTATAAAAAATTTCAACAGGCATTATAGAAGAATTCGGAGGACCCTATGAGACATTTAGAAGTTCGACGCTTTGATCGAGCAAAAAATTCGAAGGATGATTGTGAATATAGATTTATTAGTAAAAAACTTCCTCACCCCCCCCCCAATTTGAAGTGTCGATCGAAACAGAAATTTTACGTGAGAGTAGAGCCAAAAGGGGACATAGGAATTTATTTGTAGGAGCTAATAGTGTTTTCCCTTGGAGATGGGAAAAACCTTCGTCCACCGGCTTCATAAATTTGAAAATTCTTCCTCAGCTAGTTAACAGACTGAAATTGGCTGATCTCTTACGATAATAGGTAGTATAGATATCATTATGGGAGAGGTTGATCGTTGAACTGATAATTGCGACGACAGGAGTACAACATCAATCTTTGTCTATATCCGGAATCCTTAAAAGAAGAGTATCTGGACTCAGATGGATCTTTACCCATTTTGACATTCTATGGGAATACATAGGGGTACTAGTAAATTGTGTGGTTAGAAGAGAAAGATCTGCAGCGATTACAACAACGTATTGGATGAATATGCCGGCCCCTTGGGAATGTCGTCAAAGTCTAGCAGATGCGAACTAAACTACTTTTTAAAGAACGACCTTCCCCATCTAGAGGAGATGTTCGTTTGTTTTAGTATTGGACACCGTCTATAGTGGTCATTCAATTCTACTAAGTTATGTCGTATTCCTTTTGGGTTATCGCATCTTTTAGCCGATCTCAGGATAGTGTTTTTTTATGGGTCGCCATTTCAAGTCTTGCTCCTATTGGGCTTCTTATGTCAGGAATACGGATCGAATAATAAATTTCCTTTTCAGGTGGTCTACGAGCTGTGCTCAATCTATTAGTTATGAAATACCATTAACTCTATGTGTGTATAATATCTATAACGTGTGATTCGTTGAACCGAACTGTATATTCTTTTCCTAGAAGTAAAGGAAGAGTTGAATGTAATGTATTGAATAGGTATTTATTTATTTTTTATTCATTCATTCGGGTAATGAGTAAACAGATAGTTATATGAGTGAACAAAACAACCTTAGAAGTGTGCCAGTAAGAAGAAAAATCTCATTTCAATGTACAAGATAAAGTTGAAGTCAACATAAAGCATGTAAACTGTTACCAAGATTAAGATTCTTCATTGGATCATATCTTGAAGCGGGTGTAAAAGTGTAAAAGTCAACTGTATGGAGTTTTCATTACGTCTTGTATTTATTACCATGCCGTAGATCAATCAAAAAATCAGGGACGGTTAGGAACACCACGTGCCACAAAGGATTAGTAAAGAGGATAATGTAAGGTATACAAAAAAGAGATTATTTTACGTAAAAAAAAAAAAAAAATTATAAAAAAAATAAAAAAAGAAGTAACGTTATTGATGCATAAAATAAATAAAGAATAATAAGACGAGATTCGTCCATCTCCATAGCTTTGATCTTCCCCTAGTAAAAAAATTGCAATGCCAACCCCTTTGTAATGCCTCAATATTATATATCACACAAAACTGAGTTAGTTTCGGTTAATCACCTTATACCCATGGAAAAACCGAGTATAAAAAATGTAGATGTAACACGATTATATGACCAATGTATATCCCATTTGATGGGTCCAAGGATAAATTTCTGTTAGGACCACCTTTTACAAATGAATTGATAAAAGTTCAATTCCGTAAAAATGAATAAGCAGACCAATATAAGATAGATGATATGGAATAGTCCGGAAATAGCTAGACTACATGAACAAACTGCATTTGTAAAAAAATTCATACCAGTCCACAGAATTACTCGAATTTGGATGGAAAGGTTGTGAGTGGAGTTACCACTTTGGAAATATCATCCAAATTATTACTCCTTGGATCCAAAAGATTCCTATTGATCCACACAAACAAAGGAACTAAATAACCAATAAAGCAGGCCGGAAATAGATAGTTTGTCCACTCGCGAGGGTACATGTAAGTGTACTTTGTTCGAAAAAAAAAAAAAAAAGGGGGGGGAAACAGAAGTATTAAAGTATCGTATGCATATTTTTTTTTAGATTATTATCAAATTTATACATATACTTGAAAAAAAAGAAGACCTTATTAATCCATTTGATAAAGGTAAATTCTATGACTGCGTGGGGTCCCTCCTTCCCCATGAGATATGAATAGGGAGAAACTATTTTTTTGTGCTACTGTATATGAAAATGAAACGCGCAAATGTCCATCAAAGGTAAGTAAAGACACCACCGACCGAAAATATAAAATGCGTCAATCCTGCCTGGAAACAAGCTATTATTGCGAAAAATGTGAATACAAACACACTATCATAAGAATTAGATCTTTGGACCAAAAAACAGCAAGAGGTGGAATACCGCAAATAGAACGGTGTACTCACTCAAAAGTAGTTCTGTAATGGAACATATTTCTTAAACACACCCATAAGAGCCATATTCTGATTTTTCTGGGAAATCGCCAATATTCCATTGAATGAATAATAGATCCGGATCCCAATGAAACAAATAAAGGCTTTAGAATAGGCGATGAGGATCAAATGGAATAAAGGCAGCTCGATAAGCACCTATACTAGAGCTACCATACTATAACCCCATTGAGACATTGTGAATAGGCTCAACTTTTTATATCTCTTGGAGCACGAGCCAAAGTAGCTCTAGTAGTTACTGTTATGAAA
The DNA here is from genome assembly GCA_004837865.1 of Musa balbisiana. Lineage (NCBI taxonomy): Eukaryota > Viridiplantae > Streptophyta > Magnoliopsida > Zingiberales > Musaceae > Musa > Musa balbisiana. The sequence goes on along the minus strand of PYDT01000827.1, from coordinate 1,768 downwards.
CTAATTAGATAGAAATCATTAAGTAAGGTAGCTATGAAACGAAGAAGTCGAGTACACGAAAAAATCTGCTGCTACCATAGGCAGCGGATAAGAGCCGAGGAGGGAGTGGGTCCTTCCATGGCCTCGGGTAAACCATAGTGAAGGGGGAATTGTGCGGATTTAAGCAACTGCACCAATGGAAAATAAAGAGGCCACAAAGTAGCAAATACAAGAAATGACCCCATTATTATGGATCAAGGTATTAGTTATTTCGAACAAATCCCGAAATTCAAATACCTGTTATCAAAAAACGAAAATCCTATAATAAACAAAATACCGACACGATTAGTTACAAAAGCTTTGACAAGCACTTGCTGCAGTCGGGGTGTGAACCAAAATCCTAGTAATAAATAGGAACACATCCCCACCAGTTCCAAAAAATAAAAAATATTTGTATCAAATTGGAACTGGTACTAATCCCAACATGGAAGCATTGGAAAAAATCATTATAAGCCAAAAAATCTCAGTCATATCCTGATCGTGAGACATTAATTGTCACATAAATAGAACAAGATTCCAACAGCTAGTATTAGTATTGAAAATAGAAACTACGTGGGGTCGATCAAATATCCGAACTCTAAGGAAAATTTCTTGATGGTCAAGACCATAGATATGAGAGATGGAACTCATGTATTGTGAATAGATTAAATTGGCTGAAAACCCCTAATATACTTAAACAGTACAACCTAGTAAAAGCCCAGAGACGACGATATTTTGTTGCTGTCGGAATGCAGTTAGAAGTCCAAATCCTATTGACACAGTAACTGGGAAGGGAAGAAAAGGTATATCCATGCATATGATAGATGTTCCATAAGAAAACAAAATGAAATCTTTATCATCTACTATTCTAGTCTAGTCTTAGTAGTATTCTTATTCTGGTAATTTATAGCCATATTATAAGTATAATAAGAAAAATAGTATAAAATAAAAAGAGTTAATCAAAAGGAGTACTGGATTTCTCTAGAGATATATGACCATATTAATTAAATAAAAAGGACTAGTTATCCTATGTGTTCATTTTTTTATAGTAATTCCTACCCCTCTGTAATCTTCTGAAACTGATTGATTGGATCCAATACAATAAGGACAAATTATGTTTTGATGGTTCCAATACAATAAGAAAACTTATGTTTTGATTGGATTCAAAACAATAAGGAAAATTATGTTCATCGGACGAAGATACTCCTACTTCGTAAGAACTGAAATAAGTGACTGAGGTTTCTTTATTGGGTAATGAAATATCTGTGTTACAGATTAACTAATAGTTTGAATTGTAATTTGAATGACAAACATAGCACTCTGCGCTAATCAATTAATAGAAAAACAACTCTTTTTCCAAAGAAAAATTTCCTTCCTTTCTTCTACTTGTATTGTTATCCTTAGTGGTTTGTTTGTTATGTGAATTGGGCATAATCTGCGTAATTAATACATATATGAGATGTTTGTTTGTTTTGAGGTTTAATATATATGTTTTAATATATGTTTCTGATAAAATTATATGTTTGTTTTTTTTCTTTTTTTTTTTTTTTTTTTTAATGGTTGTAAAATATTGAAAAATGCTTTGTAAAAAAACTATCTACCAGGGAATAAGTATGATAATGACCTAAAAGGCAACCAGCATTTTGAACAAAACAATACATGTCTTTCACTACAACGATAAAAACTGGAACCCTTTGGAATGGCAGTCCCCAAAAAGCGTACTTCTATGTCAAAAAAAAAACGTATTCGT
>PYDT01000413.1:0-12986 GCA_004837865.1 Musa balbisiana | reverse complement strand
AGAGCTCATACATGGGTTCTAAATTAACTAAAGCTTTCTATGGTTTAAAACAAAGCCTTAGGGTTTGGTATGAGAGACTTAGTCTTTTCTTATTGAAAATAATTTCACAAAAGGCAAGGTTGATACTACATGTGTTTATCACAAGAATTTAAAAAATAATTTTTCATGTTCAGATTTATGTTGATGATATTATCTTGCTATACAAATGATACTTTGTGAATCTTTTGCTAAAACCATGGTCTGAATTTGCAATTGAGTTGATGGGAGAATTAACCTTTTTCTTAGGTTACAAAGAAGCAATAAGAAAAAGATCTTATGAGTCAAATAAATATGCTTAGATTTGCTAAAAGATTAATATGGAAAGCTCAAAAGCTATTAACACTCCTATGAGTACCTCCAATAAATTAGCAGTTGATGAAAGTGGCGACGTCGATTAAAAAAATTTTAGGGTATGATAGGAAGTTTACTTACCTCACTGCAAACTAGACCAGCTACCATGTTCAGTGTAGGACTTTGTGCTAGGTTCAATCGAACCCTAAGATATCACATCTCAAAGCGGTTAAAAGAAATACTTAGATATCTTAAAGGTACCAAAATCTAGGATTATGGTATCCGAACACCGAGAAGTTTGGTTAATTGCTTATGCTGATGCAGATTTGCTGGATGTAGATTAGATAGAAAAAGCACATCAGGAAATGTCCCGATACCAAGGCAAACCCTGGAAATTACCCCTTTATCAAAGACAAAATAGACACTATGTCACTTATTTATCGCATTGGAAAAGACTATATATGTATCTAACCTTTTCAGTAAGATTCGGATGAGAAAGGGTTAATTTATTCCGTTCCATTGAAAAATAATGGACCATTCTGTGTAAGAACAAAAGAGAAGACGATCTATTCTATAACCGATAAGTTACCAATACGCAAGGGAGGGATTAGTTCTACTTTCGGGAAACGAATGAGTAGATACTTGTTTTATCCTCCAACGATTATCCGTAGTTAAAATTGTTTCCTTATTATTAGCTTACTCTATAAAATGAACCTTTCCAATTTATGTATAAAAATCTATGTATAAAATACAATAAACAGAAAAAGGATGAAGACGATAAAGCCATGTTAGGTTTCCACATTAAAGTGAAGTTAGTTACTCAATTTTTCTGTAATTTAAGCCCGTGGTGTTCCAAAAGTACCGTTTCGGAGTCCTGGAGAGGAAGATGCCGTTTGGGTTGACTTATAGTGCGATTGTCAGACATAGTGGGTATAGGAATTTACGTTTCCTCTCCTCGATCGAACTATCTCCTCTGTTTCGCCTAAGAAATATTGGATGGATGGACATCAATCATTCGGAGCGTGAAGTGCAATTAGATCCAATTTTTATATTGAGGATCAATGAGGAGAATTATGGTTGACTTGGAAAAATAAAAATTAAAATAAGTAATAAAGTATCAGGATCCGTTCAGAAAAACCAAATTGGTAATCCAATGTAATGTACGATTACGCTTGTATAATAAACGATTCTTATCCTTATTTATAGGCGTGATTTCAAACGTCCAACCAATCAACCAACGGAATAGTATGATGAGTACATCGAGATGAGTGGGGAAAAGGCATGAAAAACGAATGAAAAAAAAAAGTCGTAACAAAAAAGAAGTGGTACTGAGACCATTTGCCCTATATGTGCAAAGGAATCGGACGATCTTTTACCGGAGTAGAAACATGAACCAAAAGAATGAAAGGGCCATTCAGAAACAAGAGAAAATTAAATCGTGGATTTGAATGTCGAGAAACAAGACATAAATGAGATGAGATTTGTTCAGTCCAATTTCCAATAAGTCAGTAAATTCTTTTTTTACTAGGTAAGGAAGCCAAAGTCACTTCATGTCTTTTAAAAATGGGAGCTTTATTAGAAAAACAAAAAAACCTATTACAGAAAAAAAAAAATAGAACTGGAAATCGACACATTGATCTTTTTTCGCCAATTTTTTGAAAAACCGTATGCATCCAAAGGTGCACGTTACAGTTCCGGAAAGGAACCAATTTTTTGTCCTAATCAACGACTTCATCGAGAAAGATACTTTTAGGTCAAGAGGTTAATAGCGAGATCTCAAATAAATGTTGGTCTCATGGCTATATCCAATAGAAGATAATCTAGGGGATCTTTTTGTTTTAACTCTACCGGAGGATGGGTAGTACAGGAATAGCTATTTAGGATACTAGCAATTTGTGCCACCAGAATGTGCATACAATATGCATGGAGTTAGCCCCGCTTCTATGGGATCTTTCATTCTGACGGATGGAGAAGAAATTACCAAACGCTAGCATTCCCCTCACGCTTGCCCAATGAGTTTTTATTTGAAAAAAAAAAAAAAAAGAAAGACTTGCCTTCGCCATATGGATATGAATAATAAGTAATAAAGCATGGCACTCGAGTTCGATATGAACAAACCAGTAGTGTTTTTTCATAACATGAGATTTTGTAATCGAGATAGTAGTATGAAACAAAGGTTATTTCCGATTGTTGATTGATATGTGTCGGGTGGGTACATTCAGCGTCACAAACATTTTTCTTCCACACAGAAGTTTCTTTGCGATTTATGTTCTGGAAGAGTACGAAAATGAAAAAAAAAAGACCAGTTTTCCTATTTGATCGTATCAGAAAGGACTTTGGGATGCTAAATCACAGACGAGATAATATATAAAGCAACAGAACCATATCGTATTTTTGACTCCTACGGAAAAGGAGAAGGGTGCGTAAATGGATCATTCAACGATCTGAATCAGATGAGAATGCTCTTTTCTTTCTTAGATAGAATAGAAGAGGAAGAAAAAAGTAAATTCCATGCGGAGGCCGTATGCAACGCAACAGAAGATGCCTGTACGGTTGTTCATTTCTTCTTGTTCATGTGTATCCCTTACATTAGCCCAATCATGCGCGATAGAGGAACCGGTCATGATGTTATATAAATAGCAATATAATTAGGTCAGATTCATCAACCTGCTAGTTCTTTTATGATCACGAACGGGGGAATTGTCCTGGAAAGGAAGAACTACTGCAACTTCGTGAAACCTCACAAAGGTTTATGTACAAAGAACGGCAAGCTTATGGGTTGTATCCGAAGACAGGAAAGGGATGTTTATGTGTAAGCACACAGAAGCACCAGCTCATGGCATTGTTGATCTCGTGCGGCGAAAATGAAAATACCGGGGATTTAGTGTAAAATCCATTTCAAACCATAATTCGAATTTTCTGTGATTGGTATTGAATAGAAAAAAAATTCATAATCATCAATCCAATCATCAGGTTATTAAGTCGATCTAAACCAACCATTCCATTCTAAGTCTATATACATTATTATATATACGATACGAACTGCCACTATTAAACAACTTATTAGAACGCAAGGACAGCCAATAAGAAATGTTACGAAACTCCCGCTCTTAGAGGAGTCCTCAGCGTCTGAGGAACAGTACTAGGGGGTATGTGCGACTCGTCAGATCTGAGTTCGAACAATGAGGACAATTTTGCCATGTCAATGACCGGTACCACTGAAATAGGGTAAATGGGAAAACGATCTATCATATACCTATATTGTGTAGGAATTTATGGTTTCCATTGGTGCAAATCCAATCACCTAGATTTGAGATGAAAAGCAATTCCCCAGTGGTAGCAAAATAGTTATCACCGTAGGCGGAGGAAATAGTATATAAGAAGCAAAAGATTATGCTCCTATGTTTAAAAGGAGCGGACTAAGAGGGTCAGCTACCTAGCCAACTTTCCTAATTAAATGCCGTCACTGTATGTAACATCTATTGTGAAAAGAGCTCATTACTCTATAATTGATTGGGTAGACCGCAAAAGGTGTGGAACTATACAAGTCACAATACCATTTGGTTAAATGAAAGAAGAGGCTCCGGTGATAGAGAGGACCTCCACGTTTAAAGAAGTTACCATGAGAAACGATGGAACCACTATTTTTTTTTTAGTATCCTTAAAGCTTATTTGCAGGTGCAATGCCTGGACGGAATAAAAAATGGTGGTCAGGAAGGTTATGTAGAAAGCCATTGGAATTTTATTTATATATATCGATAATCCGTGTTGTTATTAATCGACCGTGAGAGAGGGGAAAAGGATGACTGAAAGAATCGAAATCCAATTAGTTATTCATTAGGTTCTATTTGGATCATGCCAGAGTTAGACGGGGATATATACAGCTCGGAGACGTCGAACAAAAATTCGTTTTTGCATCACCTCTGAGGAGCTCATCAAGGACTTACTCGAACGGATTAATAACAGAAAATGAGAGCTTTGGCTTCCTCTACATCGAGATAAGGCAGGCAAAGGGGATTTCGTAGTTTGTGGATCACTTCGGATAAATGCAGTAAATCGGGAGGGAATAAGGTATTGATATAGTTATCGAGATAATCACAATCTGTACAAGAAGCAATGCTTCTTATCGTAAATACCTGCACAAAATCGCTATCTCAAATAAGAATTGTCTTTACATGATTTCCAAAAGATCATCAAATAAAGTAGATGCTAAAGTAATTAAAGTAGATTCTAAAGTAATATACAGTACAGAATGATTGAAACAGAATTCCCGGGAAGGAACTCCGGGAAACGAATAAAAATAAATTAAGATAGTAATAGAATGAAGAATATGTTCCAATAAAAAAAATTTTCTCCATTTTGTTTATATAACACAGGAACCCACTCAGATTCAGGCCTCTTTTCGAACAAAACATCAATCTGAGCTTGAGTTACAATTGGAGTTTTGAGTCAAGAAGAGTATGTCTATTGATTTTTGGTTCGAGGACCAGTAGTCTGGGGATCGACTCGGCTCTCTTTCAAATTGTTTCTCATATTAAGAAAGAGGTAACAAGATAAATACGGGCTTGCTTTATAGCAATAGTAATTATCGTGTTGTTTCAAAGTCAATCTATTCCCCGCCTAGAAAATATTTTCCTGTTCACATAACGACTAATGGTAAACTCAGTTTCTATAATCGATTCGATCCCCCGATCAATTGGGGCCAAAGCTACGAAAAAGATGCTGGGATTTACGAAAAGATTGTTGGATTTATCCCTGGTTTTTCCTATTCTAAAATTTATTTCTTTATCACTTCAGTTCAGATCGACCAAAATAGCTTTGATTTATAACATTAGTATATTATATATGTAAATATATGTTAAGTTATTCCTCTTCTTGGCGAGAGCGCACACGCGTTCTGTCGATCTATTCTTTATTCTCCATGAATTGTAGCTTGTTACAATAGCGACAAAATGTCTAAATTCTCGAATTCGACAGGCGTATTTGTCGATTCTTTTGAGTAAATAGATCTAGAAATACCTGGCGATCTTATTGACTCATTCGGGGCACAACTGGTACATCTCCAAAATAACTATGACTTGACATCTTTACCCTGGCCATGAACCTCCTTGAATTTTGGATCGGCCTTAATCTTCTATTTCGATCGGAGTGATGAAGAAGAAAGAACCAAACAAAAAATCGTCGAAGTAATAACATAGAAATGGAATTCTAAAGTATGTCGTTGAATTATATTTCATTATATAATGATAATTAATAGATTAATTAATATTATATTAAGGGAGTAACAATTTAATAGAATATAAAGTAACGAATAATAAAGTTAATAATTTAATGGAAGTAATAATGAAAATACAATTTCTTTCTAACTCTCAAATTGTTCCGATCCTAAATCTCAATATTTTATTAATATTTATTGATTTATATTTAAGTTAAATAATATCTTATATGCTATGATTCGTGGAACCGCCGTTAGACTGGAAGCCACATTTCATTGTGTTCTCCAAAATTCGATCTTCGATCTACCACATTTTTGCTCTGAGGTTCAATACAACTTTTTTCTTTTCCTTCCTATCCTAAGACTGAAAAAATAGGGGCGAATAGAAATTTTAGTCCGTGGAATTGTATCTCTAATTTTATCATTTATTCGCATATCAATCACTAACTAGAATTAAAAAAAGGGGAATGACAAGGCCATCGGAACTAACCGATTAATTTGATCCCATAGGCATGCTAAAGACAAACCATAGAGTACTTTAGCAAGGTGCCACGGGGATGGATATGTTTTTATTCTCGCATTGAAAATCATTCCTTCTATTATAGATTGTAATACATATATGGTCAGGATGCTGTGTTCAAGATCATTGTATTTTTTACACAGAATCCTAACTAACAGGATTCTAACTAAAAATAGATATGTACAATGAAAGCAATAGATTTTTTCTTTTTTTGTAAAAGAAAAAAAATCGAATCCCTTGTCCTGAGCATTACTGATAAATATTAACTTTTTATACGTTAGGGCAGATGTATATAATTCTTTTATTATATGAAACCAAAAAACAAAAAAGCAAGAAATACAAGAAAATTGTATATAGATGGAGGAGAAAATGGGACGATATGGAAACACGACAGGGATTTGTACAATGAAAACGTACAAACAATTTTGAAAAAGGGATGTTAGGCCGCTGGGTAGCGCGTTTGTTTGGGTACAAAATGTCCGGGTTCAAATCCTGTCATCCATACCCTATTACTTTCTCCATGGCAGTAACGAGGGATTCATTGAGATCGATTAAAATGGACATAATCTTCTGGTCTTGCATACTCTATGTAGGCAAGACGTTATTGGGGTAGAAAAATTAATTTTCTTTACAGTACAGTCGTATCTCGTCATAAGGATAAGGAAAGGCGCTCTTAGTTCAGGTCGGTTAGACGCGGGTCTCCCAAAACCTGATGGTCGTAGGTCAAATCCTACAGAGCCGTGATCGGTTTATGATGTCGAAACACAATAAAATACTTTAACAAACCCAAAAAGTTGAATTGTAAACTTGAAAACTTGAATTTGACCTCCTTCCTGCAGGAGGTCAATCAAAAAAAGAAAGAAATATTAAGATCAATCAAAGGTCAAACTGATCACAACGTCTATATGTAAATGATGCGGTTACGAATAATCTGCTAAGTTAATAGGAATGTAGATTCCTAAGACGATTCAAATAGATAAACTTTCAATCATTTCGGTTTTTGTTTAAGGGGATAAAAAGAAAGGTAAGATCACCCTACATATTAAGGTCTAATATTATCCGTGAATCTCAAGACCAGAAGTGGCAATTGATGTGAGACAAGAACCATAGAATACCCGGAATCTCAGAGAAATATGCGGTTTATCAATTTTTCATTCAAGTCATTTCAAAAAAGTCGTAATCTTGTTTCAAACCATGAATAGCGCTGAGGTTATGTTAAAGCAGCCAGTAGAAAACCGAATAACTAGTGATAGTAAGCATGAAAGAGCTAAATTAGAATGTCTTTTGCTACATATGTTGATTAAACACTTACCTAAGTTTAATTTTTACCAAAATACGACGGCAAGAAAAAAATCAATTGAAGAATTGTTAGTTCCAAGTGAACATTCTGATTCCATCAGTCATTAGATAAGATAATAAGAGTGCATAGGTAGAAAATTCGATTCATCTGCTGTGACATTGACGATCCTCTGATTCGGCAATCAAACAGATCAATTGTGGAATTCTGGTGAATAAAGTAATAGTAAAAGTAAGTAAAAATAAAAAAAAAAGGGATAAGTAAAAGTATTGTAATAAGAACTGTGGCGTGTAAACTTAATTCAAAACTAAATTACTATAGACTGATTCTTAAATATTAAATTAAAATTAAATAAATTAAATATTCAAATAAAATATAGTAATTTAAGTAATTTGGAAAAAAGAATTGGATTTGAAAAGTCACATTTGAATCATTCCTTTCTATTGTCAATCGGATCTAATCTTTTTTGGAACGGAAACGGCCTGATACTATTTACCTTTTATTTATTTTTAACGCATTGCCAGACTCAGATACAGTAGAATAGGTTGCTAATTGCCCATAACATAATATTTCGAAATGGAAAGACAAGGGTCCACGATATATCGAAAAAAATAAAACCTTACTTTATTTTAATTTTTTATATTTTTATTCTTTTTTTCAGTCCAACTCCGATTCAAAGACGAACAACTTCCGTATCCTTTTAGATTCTATATTCGTTTTTCCATATCAGGGTTATACACGTCTAGTTTGATCAAGAAAGAACCTTTGTTTTGGATCCTAATACAATAACGCGTTGCATACGAATATGGATTGTTCAACTGGGTTCTGTTTATTCACTAATATAGTATTCTGTTTCTTTCACTAAATTAGTAGATACTATTTGTATTTTGGATACAGTAATTGATTGTATTACGACCAACCCAATTAATTGAAATAAAAGATCTTGAACAAAAAACTTGGAACCCAAAAGGGGTTTATTATAGATTTCGCATACATATAATTGAATTGTGTGAATATTAATCTGTTCCATAAGTGACTATCTAATAGCCTTCATAAATTATTAGAAACCATGATTCACGCTTTCAAGATCTTTCACTCTTCTATTACGAATCCAATAATGGAAATTTTTAAGGATTTGAGTAATTTTCTATATCTATTGAAGAACATAGAGTATACATAGAAGGACAAAAAGAAGAAAAGAATATGTAGCATTTCGGCTAACCGAGCGAGACTGCGGTGCCCTGGTGCCAGAGGAAGGATAGCTATAAGATTCGACAGTGATAATTGAAAATAAAACTTTGGTACAAAATTGACGATCTCACAAAGATGCAATATCAGTAGTTTTCCATTATGATCCCATCTTTAAGGAATCGATCCCTTTTTTGCTGTACAAAATTGTGGAGCTAAGAATGTTGGAAGCACGGGAGAACGTTCTTTGCGATAGTATTACCAGTATTCGATATGGTCATCATAGCATACTATACCTTCCCTATTCATTGCGGGGTGGTTATTCGTCAGTAGGGTTTGCTTAAGACGTGTGTGGAAGTCCTGCGGCCAAAAACGAGTATTTCACAGAGAGCCGACAAGGTATTCCATTGATAACCGGCCGTTTGATGTTTGGAAAAACTTGATGAATTGAGCTATCCTCGGTAGGATGGCCCCAATGACCATAGACGAACCTATCCAATTTTTACAGTGCGATGGTTGGCTGTTCACGCGGACAGCTGTACCTACCGTTTCTTTTTGGGGTCAATATCAGCAATGCAGTGCACCAACGATAAACCTAATTTGAATTATTAGAGCTATGACACAATCAAACCCGAATGAACAAAATGTTGAATTGAATTCGTACCAGTCTATACGTGTAGGGGGTTATTACTAAGTTTTGTATTGCTGGTTTTATTTCCAATATTTCTTCAATTGAAGAAAAGAAAGAGAATAGTAGTGAATTCCTTATCCCATTCGGAAAGTACATACTCATAATTATCCATGACTGTTTTGTCTCGAGCTGACCATTTGAGAAAAATGTGGAGGAAATAGGGGAAGAAATGGCCGATAATACTGAAGGATTCCTCTTGGCTGGTTGGTACTGTAATGGTATTCCTGTGATCGGTTGAATAGGTGTTTCTTTTACGGTTCATATTCTGGGTTGGGTTCATCTCTCTAGTAATCGGATAAACCGGCTTGCTAGACATGTGAAGAGTAGAAAAGAACTAACGGCGGACCTATCGCTCTAAGTTAGACAAAGGAGGGTAAGGTCCCGTGAGTTTTTTCTTACTCCTTATAGGAAGTAGGTAAGATTTGGAATCCTATTCAATAACATACAAATGCGCCAGTCAACATACAATCAAAATATTATATTCGGAGAAAGGAAATGACAAAACGGATCCTTTGCTATGATGTTTAAACCATATGCTTTTGTTTCTTATAAGGGTTCCTTTGAAGAATTGAATCATATTGATTGAGTCAGAGTCTCTGTTCTTCTTTCCTCCATCATATTAACTATGATGAAGAAACACGAAAAGAGTAATCAATTGGATTTTCTGAATAATACAATTTATATAGATTTCTACGCATGAGACATCCCTGAAAATCATTCTATACTAAACTCCTAGATTCTATAATAAAAACTACTAATAGAACTACTCTATAAAACTCTATAATCTAATTTGTTTGACTAATTTCTATTGATAATTTCTCGACGTTTAAAGTTTAAAGTTAATTGAAAGAAGTTCTATTTGCTCAATCAATATCCCCTAATCTTTCTTCATCTGTTGTTTGTCACAACTTCCTATGAATCCTAAACAAAAGAGTCTGTGGACCGGAAAAGAAGGCATGGTACTTCTTTGACGAACAGGAGAAAAAATAATTAGTATTTCGATATAAGACGACACACGAAAAAGGAATTTTCCGCCCTTTCTGGTGTCGAATAGAAGACTCGTAAGCCTAGTAATCCCCATCTAAAGGATTTCTTCTTTCATTTTGCCATCCTTGCTCTGTATCTCTTTCGTTGTATGTTCTATTGCTATTACTAGATAGGATACAAGTATGAATCCAGACATCCGCAAAAACGAACAAAAAGTATAACAAGCACCCAAAAAGGTTAAGATTTTTGATCATACATAATTGTATGGATCAAAAAAAATTCCGGCGCTTTTACCAACTTGATGTTAAGGAATATCTGCCACCCTAGGAAATTATTTCTACAATTGAACCTTTCAAACTGTTCTTTGTAAGAACCAAAAAAACTTGTGCAAAAGAACAGAGCCCAAGAAGAACAAAAGACCTTGGACCGTAATGGGTCTTGAAGCATATTTCTGATCTCCCTGACCAAAAGCCCTCCACTGCGGGATCCGACCTTGTTAATGGTTGACTCAAGCTTGACTGGATTAACCTCTGAAACAAGAAAGTTCTGTCTGGAGTATAATATCAACCACTGATGTCCTATCCGATGCATCAAACTATGGTATCAGATCCCCTTTTTCTTACGTATATTCTGCTTACTATACCTGCGGATGTAGCATTATAGACTGTATTGTTATTTTTGCTACATCAGGATAAATCTGACCCCTTCTCGTGTCCACCTACGTATATGGGATATTTTAGAGTGAACGTCTTTCTTCGTAGCAGGGGTGGGGGGAAACAAGAATGGGAAAGACCGCAGATTTAAATTTCTGACGGAACGGACATATCACAAGATAGTATTTCTTTTTATGGGACGATAACTCTTGAAAAGGACAGATTTCCTATCTTTCTTTCAACTCAGGAGGAAAATACGATCAAGGGGGGCTAATCAGATCGTCGGGTAAAATGAGAACAGCCCCCACATGCAAAGTCCCCTTTTTACCATTAGCAGAACTTGTTTCAGTTGCTATCTAAGGTATTCGAACAACTGCTTCAAATACAGTATCAGGAAGACAGCTGCGGAACTTCAATATACACGGGTTATTAGCTAAATGGCAATTGGCACAGACAATTCGTTCCGTTGCTTCTCGCGGGTTTTATAAAACCTGCTGCGCAAAAATGGGATATTGCCATTGAAATAGATGCCCGAGTTATTACATATATATGATCGATACAGAAATGGATCGAGTCATTCTTCCTTACCCAAGAAAAAGTATTTTTATTTGCATGTCCATCATTGATCCGGACTTTCTACAATAAAGAGATAGGTAGCTAGTATAGTTCCCGATACACGAGTCTGTCATTGTACGGAATAATTGTACTGGATATGGACGAATACCTTTGATTGAACAGATAAAAGTATAAAGACATTAAGTAAAATTGAAATACTTTCTTGATACACGAGAAAGATTCTGATTGATGATATAATTAAGATTCAAATGAGTTCTTTTTTCATTTCATTGAATGAGAAATTATACAGCGAAGGAGATACACGATTTAAAAAAAGGAGATCAATATTTCACAATTGTATCTAGAATAACTGGAAAAGTGGAAACAAGACCAGAATAATTTGCTAGGTATGATCCAATCCAAATCGTTGTAGACCGAACCGGATCATTAGTGCCAACATGGGGCGAGGGAAATCCGATCATAAATCAGTGAACTAAAAGAATAGAAAAAGTTTTTGTGTCACTATACGTTCTAGAGGTTCTGAAACCCAAGAAGGAAGAAATGACGAGTTCTTCATTACTCAGAATTAAAATAACACTTAGACTAGCGAACAGATTCTATTTGTCGAGAATGCAAAATGATATGGAGTCATATTCATTGTGGGCTTTGACAATGTATTGTTTCCTTGATGTATTCCTATATGAAGTTTTTTTTTTGTTATATGCGTTTCCGGGTACTCCTTTATTATTTCGTCCAATGTAATAGTTCTTCTAATCTATTGAATTTTCCAGAGTTTTTCTCTTGAATAGATTCAAAAAATTTTCGGATTGCCTGGTATGCCACCAATAGTAACCAAAGGTGCCAGACATTTATTAATGAGAAAGCAGACCCCCAGGGCCAAAAATACTATAGGATGCGAGATATGGGAGTGAGGCCATATGCCTTCTTTTTTTTCATGTTTTTTTTTCTGTGAATTGAATTTATGTTTTATGAACCTGTTCATTCGTGAATCTACATCTGATCTTGATATTTCTTTGAAGCACGAGTTGTATAACAAGGTATTGACCTATGGGTCTATTCTTTACTATTATTGTGTAAAATTTTATTTTTTTTATTTAAGTTAGACAGGAATATAGACATAGAATAAGAGGCCTTTTCGGATGAAATGAGAAAAAAAGAAAAATTTATTATCCGATATCTCAATGCGGCAAATTTAACCAATTTTATTTCATTTGTTCTCTTCGCTGAATACTCGCAACCACTTGACAAGTAACGAATAGAGTTTCGAGACGAAAAAACTCCCCTGGATCAATAATCTTTCGAATGTTTCAACCGTCTAACCAGGAAAAGGGTTATAAATTCCAAAGCTGGGGCCTAAAAGATGAATTCTTGTATTACGAAATACATGTTCGGATAGGTTTCAAGTTCATTCCCCAATCTTGATGAAAATATTTATTTCTTCATTGTATTCTCACTCAGTTCGTTTCAAAATACTTCAATTGGTACGCGCAAGAAATAGGCCAATTCGGCAGCTTTTTTGTTCAATTCTC